>APFE030928115.1:0-41591 GCA_000404065.3 Pinus taeda | reverse complement strand
TACAATTAATGAAGGGTTGAAATGTAGTAATAAAAAATGTTAATATTTAAGCACATTAATAAGTAGTTTTATAAAATTATGTTTTTTAAGTGTAACTTTACATAAGGTAAAATAATTGTCATGAGTCCCATGGTAATTTTTTTTTTATAAAGTAATATTTACAGTTTTCAATAATAACATTCATAATTAATTAATAATTGTGTGCTGACAAGATTAGCGGGTGTTCGACATACCCACCCCGTTGACTATGACTTGAAAATGACTTCCTACAGTTAACAACTCTATATGCATACTACCCGCACCCTTTACATCAAGGCTCAAATTAAAAGCCCAGGTAACGACAATTCCAAATATTGTACCACTATCCAAGGGGTTGACACGTAATACTTTATCATTTAAATACTTCGAGTATCAGTACAGGGATTTTATGTGGTTCAATACATAAAGGGTTTTTGGGCGGATATTCATATTTCTTGAGCATTTACTGACCCGTCCCCCCCGGATACGTGGCATGGGCAGCACCCAGTTGCCACCTCGGGATCCTTATGCATCGATGGCTATAAGACAGTGAGATGATCCAATGGTTAACAAGGTTGCTCGCCGAACTACTCTATCCTTGGCGTGGTATTGGGGTCTCATTCCTTCGCGGAGAGTTCTGGAACTTACTCTGCCCTCTGCCTGGGCGGAGAGCTTGACCATCACTGTGCCAGGAAACGAATGTTGAGGACCTGCGCCCAAGGTTTCAACCTACTCCTACCACCAGATTTCACCACCAGGTAAATACCGACCAGTTTCTTCCCTGCTCTATCATCTGTTGTTTTCCTGTTATGGTTTTCATGAATACACTTATCTTGTACAGATAAGATGTTTACAAGCCTAAATAATGGGTGTGGCTTGCATGCAAGTGCCTTTGCGCTGGCTAGCTAGGTTTCAGGTGGTCTTGGACGGAGGAAAAGATGAGCTGCTGTTCATTCAAATTTCCGCGGGTATGAAGATATTTCATTTGCTAATATTTTGAATTTGTCTCTATTTCTTGGTCTACAGGCCACCGTGCTTGACTGTAATTACAACTTGTGAGAACACTTTTATATAGGTGTCCCTGCTTTGGGCCCTAATGGTACTGTTTTCTTTTGAATTAAAATGTATGAGGCTTTGTTCCTCGGGTTGCTCCTCTAAACCCCTTCCCTGGGTTACACAGGTTGTTATCTACTGGACCTATACTGGTTGTTTTCGTTTCATTCGTGACCTGGGCTTACTCTGCATTTTTCGTAGCCCAGTTTGTTTTTTTGAATTAATAGTCATATATGTTCTCTATTAATTGTCTTCCAATCTGGCTTTTGTACATGGACATTTGGTTGGAATTCTAATATATACTATGTCTTCTATATTCGGTTGTTTGCTCAGATTCTTGGCTCGAACTGATTGTATTATATTTATATATATATATATATATATATATATATTATATATAATTATATATATATGTGTTTCTTCTCTCTGGGTTATGACGCTGAATCAATTGTTCTATGTATGGCTATAGATTCCGTTTCTGGATTTTACATTTCAAGTATCAATTTATGTATCCCTCAAATGTTTATCTGTATACATATTAAATTGCGGGTCAATGGCTCCACTCGACACATCGTTCTCACAGTTGAGTCCGGCATGATCGTTTCCCGTATATCTCTATCGAGTGTATCATCAGCCTTCACTTACCCTGAACTTGTCTTTGTTTGAGGGTTTTAAAGGCTAGACCTGAATCTTGCTACACCCGTAGCCCTACCCTGTAACAGTGCGGCTAGGACAAAACCCCATCCCTTGGGTTCAACCTGGACCAACATCTCAGGGAGGTATTTACGAAGTAACCCTCTGAACTGGTAACTTTCTGAGTTTGATGTCAGGGACTATCCCAGGTATGGAAAGCTGTTACCCATTGTCATACTTTTAGCAGGGATTGTTTAATCGATGTTGTTTTTCATCCGCAGATTTTACATTGTCAGTGCACACAAATCTTCAATCTGACCAACACACGAGACTCAAATGTTCAGGTTATCGGACCAAGGTTGTCCCGCTAAGGGTACTAACCAGTCTTTTCCTTTGAACACACAAGCGCTTAAACTCATACAACCCATGACCAGGGTTTACAACTCCCTACAGACTCCATTATTTCTGCTAGGTGTTACTCTAGGCTTTGCTTGAGTTTGTATTCTAAGGGTTTTAATCTGAAAGATAACACAGTTTCCCCTCCCTGTACTATTGTCATTCCATATTTACGAACAGTTCAACTACAGTGGATGATTATGTCCATTCTGTAGTACCCATAGCACTACCTATCCTCAGGAAGGTTCTAGGATTCACTACCACTATCGGTTTATTTTTTTTTTAAAAGATTAACAATTAAATAGTAATAGGGAATTACTTCGTTTATATAAGAAGAAACAATTAAGAATCAACAGGGAGTTATATCCTATCAGTCCACACATCTTTGGTGATAATAGCAAGTTCTAGTCTTTTCTACAATAACTACTTTTCCTACTCAATACGTTTACCTTCATTCAATATTCCTGCAGAGTTGCTTACAACTATTTACTCACTTACCTGAACTGGTGAAACTTACGAATACTCTAGAAGTTGGGCCTCCACCGCTTTCCCGCTTCCAGTATGCCACCCAACCTTGAGATTCGTCCTCCGAGACCAGAATCTCCCCCCTAGCTCTCTCGCCGAGCCACTACCCTCAGCAAGTCACTACACCTTCGTGCTGGGCTATTTGATCCTCACCAGACTTAGCCTCTTTCTTTTTGTGTGTTTTTCCTCTTCCGCCTGTCCCCACAGTGCAAAACCCCCTTTTCCTGCTTTCTTTCCTCTGGAAAAAACCCTCGTTAGGAAAGCAGTTAGGGTATTTTGGAATCCACACAACAACCACCTTCTTGGTAGTTGCCAGCTTTTTCAAGAAACATTTTTTTTTAAATAAACATAGGGAATATTATTAAATCCAAACTGATAGTCATAGTCAATTCAGTTTACCATTTATTGTAGTAAAATAAAATATTTACATTTAACCTGGGGCATCACATCTTCCCCTCCTGAAATTAGACATCGTCCCGATGTCTTTCGGCCATGAACAACCTTGGATAAGCCTTTTTGATCAGTTCCTCGTCTTCCCAAGTGGCCTCGTCAGGTCCAAAGTGCTGCCACTGCACTTTACCTTGGGTAATAGCTTGCTTCCGCAGTGTTACTTCTCTCCGGTCGAGGATTTTCAGCGGTTTGACCAAAACCTCTCCTTCCGGTTCGACCTGTAGCATGCAACATCCCAAGTCAGTTTTATTTTAAATGAGAAGTATTAGGATTAGTTAATCAACGACCACTTCTTACCTGTATATCCTGCCATTTGATAATATGTTTGGGGTCATAAACGTATTTCTTTAACAAGGAAACATGAAAAACGTTGTGGACCCATATGTGGCTGGGCAGGGCGAGCTGGTAAGCTACTGGCCCAACTCTTGCTAGGACCTAAAAGGGTCCAAAAAATTGGGGTGCTAACTTGGCACACCCACTCCACTGTAACGTGCTTCTCTTTTCCCAAATTCTCACATATACATGGTCACCGACTTGATATTCCTTAAACTTTCTCTTTTGGTCTGCAAAACTTTTCTGTCTATCCTGGGCTACCTTTAAATTGACTCTCACTTCCTTAATCATTTCCTCCATTTCCTTAAGCATGTCGGGTCCCAACATTAATCGGTCTTCTGGCCCACCCCAGCTTGCAGGTGTGTGACATTTCCGCCCATACAATACTTCAAATGGGCTCATCTGTAAGGATGTATGGTAGCTATTATTATATGCGAATTCAACCAGGTGCAGATAGTCTTCCCACTTGGTTGTTTGTCGCATAACATAGGCTTGTAACATGTCTTCTACCACTTGGTTCATTCGTTCAGTTTGAGGGTGATAAGCTATGCTGAAATTCAGTTGAGTTCCTAATTCCCCGAACAATGTCCTCCAAAAGGCCGAAGTAAACTTCACATCCTGGTCTGAGATTATTGTTTTAGGTAACCCATGTAGGTTAAATATATTCTGCATAAAGATATGGGCAATTTGTACAGCTTTATAGGTTGATTGCACGGGTATAAAATGTGCCGATTTACTTAGCTTGTCCACCACCACCATGATGGAATCATTATTTTTCCTTGTTTTGGGCAAACCCGTTATGAAGTCCATGGAGATGGTCTCCCATTTCCATTCTGGAATGGGTAACAGTTGCAGTAATCCCGTAGGGTGTTGATGCTTTGCCTTGATTTGCTGGCATTCCAAGCAACGGGACAGACTTTCAATTGCATCTCTTTTCATACCTGGCCAATAGTACTCCTTCCGTAGGGAGGTAATCATTTTCTGATATCCTGGGTGATCGACATAGTGGCTTTTATGAAATTCATCCAGCAGTAAGTTTTTAATGCTGTTTTGATTGGGTACATACAACCTTTTTTTGTAACACAACGGTCCAGTATCATTTACTGAGTAACTTGACTGATTTCCTTGGTTGGTCAGCTGCTGTACCTTCTGTTTAATTTGCTAATATACCAAATCCTGTTCTGCTGCATTTTTAATTGTTTCTTCAAAAGGGCTTTTCCATTCACTACAGGAAATTTCATATAAACACTGTAATTTCCGACTTAACGTGTCTGCCACCCGATTCTCCTTCCCTTTCAAATGTTTGATCTAAAAATCAAAACTGCTTAGAAAATCCACCCACCGTGCTTGCCTGGCATTTAAGGTGCGATGGCTAAAATAGTTGGTTAAACTGTGGTGGTCTATCAAGAGTAAGAATTTCCTGCCCATAAGGTAATGTTGCCACATTTTTAAGGCGTGAATAATGGCTGCCAATTCCAGATCATAAGCAGAATATTTCTGCTCATGTTCTTTCAATTTCCTAGACTTGTAGGTGATCACCTTCCCTTCTTGCATCAACACGCCTCCTACACCTTCTTTGCTTGCATATGTGCACACCACATATTCCTTATTGGGGTTAGCTATATTCAGAATGGGTGTAGTGGTGAGCAGATGCTTAAGCTACTCAAAACTTTTTTGACATACTGGGGCCCACCGAAAAGTTATTCCTTTTTTCTGCAAGGAGGTGATAGGGTAGGCTACTCTAGAAAAACCTTCTACAAATCGTCTGTAATATCTGGCTAATCCCATGAAAGATCGGATGTCTGCCACATCCTTGAGTACAGGCCATTCCATGATGGTCTTTATCCTCTCAGGGACCACTACAATTCCTTCTTTCATGATTATATGCCCCAAATACTATATTTCCTCCTTAATGAAGTCACATTTACTAAATTTTGCATATAATCGGTGTTCCCGAAGGGTTTGTTTGCAGCATTAGCCTAAGGTGCTCCTTATGTTCCTCCATCGTGCCAGAATATATTCGTATATCATCAATAAAGATTAGTACAAATCTGTCCAAATATTGATGAAATATGCTATTCATTAGACACATAAAGGTCGTTGGGGCATTAGCTAACAAAAAGGGTAACACCACAAATTCATAATGCCCATACCTGGTTTTAAAGGCAGTCTTAGCTATGTCTTCTTCCTTAATCTGAATTTGGTGATAACCAGATCGCAGATCGATTTTGGAAAATACTGTTGCCCCCTTTACTTGATCAAAAAGTTCGTTGATCCGGGTAAGGGATACTTGTTCTTGATGGTTAACTTATTCAATTGATGGTAATGTATGCACATTCGAAGGGTGCCGTCTTTTTTCTTGACAAACAATACTAGTGTTCCCCACGGGGACACACTGGGACGAATGCAATTTTTGTCCAGCAGTTCCTGTAACTGCATTTTTAACTCTGTCAGCTCAAGTGTACTCATTTGGTAGGGGGCTTGGGATACCAGTGCTGCCCCTGGAATTAATTTGATAGTAAAGTCTATATCCCTTTTAGGTGGCAGTCCGAGAATTTCTTCCGGAAATACATCAGCAAATTCTTGTGTTACAGGGATGTTGTCCAAAGTGGCTGTTTTATCTTTCGAATCAGCGTAGCCTACTTGGATGGCATAAATCTGACACCCCTTCCTAATGCATTTAGCTAACTGAGAAGCAGTTATGGGCCGAACCTACACAAGCCGTTTGATCCCTTGTATTTCTTGCCTGGCCCCCAACTCATCCCTGTAGTAAATAGTCTTTGTTTTGCAGTTGACTAGGGACCAATGTCTTTCCAGCCAGTCCATACCAATAATAACATCATAAGAACCAAGGGGAAGTACATTCAAATCTGCCCTTATTGACCGTCCTACTATTTTTAAGGGGTAGTTATTGACCTTAGCCTAGACATTTCGCTTCGCCCCTGTAGCCAACTGAACTAACCAAGGGTTCCTAAACTTAACTTTTTGCAATTTACATTGCTCCACAATCTTAGGACTAATGTAACTTAATGTGGCTACTAGATCAATTAAAACAATGACAGTAAGGTCTGAAAGTTTACCTTCAAATTCCACCATGCTTGGCTGGTACTCCACCTGACGATCCTCCAGGGCCGCATTAATCCGTGGCAGACTACGTCCCACGTCACCGACTGTTGATGCTTCGTGGATATGGGAAATCTGTTCAGCTCCTTTCTGCTGTGGGCAGTTTTTGACGTAATGAGGCCCACCGCAACCCCAACACTGCACCGGGGGCCTTGTTGTCCCTTCGCTGTCAAATTTTCTAGATGGTTTGCTGATTCTTGACTCACCCGTGGGTTTTGATCTGAGCGGGTTTTTCTGTGAATTCCTGCTGGCTTGCCCTTTGGGCAGGCCGTTACTACCTCCACGATGATTACCTTTATTATTTCCAGCCAATTTGTTGTTTCTCCTATCAGCCCACCTCTTACCCGGAACCTCTCCCTTCTGCTTACTTTGCTGGTAACAAATCCTGGCTTTGCGTATTACTTTGTCCATTGTTTTCGGATTGTCAAACTCAATCTGTTCCCTCATATTCAAGGGAAAACTGCTAACAAACCTCTGTACTTTAGCCTTCTCCTCCTTGATATAGGGTACATAACGAAGTAATGATGTAAACCGGGTAATAAATTCATCCATGGTCTGCTGTCCTAAACGCAAGTCATGGAATTCCCTTGCCTTTCCATCATAAAAACACTTTGTTAGGTACCTTTCCTTGAAGTATTTCTGGAATTTGTCCTAAGTAACATTCTGCTCACTTACTCCTTTGACAATTTTAACTTCCTCCCGCCATAATGTGGCCTTTCCTTGTAGCTGGAAAATGGCTAACCGGGCCTTGAGGTCGTGATCGTATTCATACAGCTAGAAATATTTGTTCATGTTAATCAACCATGCCTCGGCCGCTTCCTCTTGTTCTCCGTCAAAGTGTGGCGTTTTAATCTTACGAAATTCTCCTTGCAACTCTATTCGTTGCCTCTTTGATGTCCGCTGCTTGGAAGCATTACCAGATCGTTCTCCCCGCTCTTCATCCCTTTCCCTTGACTCCTCTGGTTCTGTGTGGTGGGTTTGCTCTTCCGACACACCCTACTGCTCAACACTGGGATTCAGCAGTTGTTTATTCTGCTTGTCTGATAGTCTCTTTAAAATTCTTTCCTGCTCCATGGTTAATCTAGAGTTATCCTCCCACAAACGGGCCATTTCGTTTTTCAGCTCCTGTACTGTCTCTAATATTGCCAAATTTGTGCTGCAGGTCTCCTCCCCAAGCTGCACCCATAATTCTGGGTTACCCACACGGTCTGTTGCAGGTCCTTGGCCTGCTATAAACTTGTGGGGAGCACTACTCATCCTTCTCATGGTAGCTGTCTTCTGGTTTCCCCTGCTCTTTGCCTGAGAACAACACCAGGAAGATGATTAACATATTAACTGTTTTCCTACAAATATAAGAAGAGTTGCAATTGCGAATCATATAATAATTGACTTGTCTCTTTAGTTCCTAATGTTTATCCCAGAGGCCACAGTTTTTGAAACCTGGGCTCTGATACCAATTGTCGTGAGTCCCACGGTAATTTTTTTTCATAAAGTAATATTTACAGTTTTCAATAATAACATTCATAATTAATTAATAATCGTGTGTTGACAAGATTAGCGAGTGTTCGACATACCCACCCGGTTGACTATGACTTGAAACGGACTTCCCATAGTTAACAGCTCTATATGCATACCACCCGCACCCTTTACATCAAGGCTCAATTAAAATCCCGGGTAACGACAATTCCAAAGATTGTACCACTATCCAAAGGGTTGACACGTAATACTTTATCATTTAAATACTTCGAGTATCAATACAGGGATTTTATGTGGTTCAATACATAAAGGGTTTTTGGGTGGCTATTCATATTACTTGAGCATTTACTGACCCGTCCCCCCCGAATACGTGGTGTGGGCAGCACCCAGCTGCCACCTCAGGATCCTTGTGCATCGATGGCTATGAGACAGTGAGATGATCTAATGGTTAACAAGGTTGCTCGCCGACCTACTCTATCCTTGGCGCGGTATTGGGGTATCATTCCTTCGTGGAGAGTTCTGGAACTTCTTGACCATCACTGTGCCAGGAAACGAATGTCGAGGACCTGCGCCCAAGGTTTCAACCTACTCCTACCACCAGATTTCATAACCAGGTAAATACCGCCCAGTTTCTTGCCTGCTCTATCATCTGTTGTTTTCTTGTTATGGTTTTCACGAATACGCTTATCTTGTACAGATAAGATGTTTACAAGCCTAAATAATGGGTGTGGCTTGCACGCAGGTACCTTTGCGCCGGCTAGCTGGGTTGCAGGTGGCCTTGGACGGAGGAAAAGATGAGCTGTTGGTCATTCAAATTTCCTTGGGTATGAAGATATTTCATTTGCTAAGATTTGGAATTTGTCTCTGTTTCTCGGTCTACAGGCCACTGTGCTTGACTGTAATTACAACTTGTGAGAACACTTTTATATAGGTGTCCCTACTTTGGGCCCTAATGGTATTATTTTCTTTTGAATTAAAATGTATTAGGCTTTGTTCCTTGGGTTGCTCCTCTAAATCCCTTCCCCGGGCTACACAGGTTGTTATCTATTAGACCTATACTTGTTGTTTTCGTTTCATTCGTGACCTGGGCTTACTCTGCATTTTTCGTAGCCCATTTTGTTTTTTTGAATGAACAATCATAAATGTTCTCTATTAATTTTCTTCCAAACTGGCTTCTGTACATGGACATTTGGTTGGAATTCTAATATATACTATGTCTTCTATATTCGGTTGTTTGCTCAGATTCTTGGCTCAAACTGATTGTATGTCTATATATTATATATATAATATATATATATATATATTATATATATATATATATATATATTATATATATGTTTCTTCTCTTTGAGTTATGACGCTGAATTAGCTGTTCTATGTATGGCTATAGATTTTGTTTTTGGATTTTACATTTCAAGTATCAATTTATGTATGCCTCAAATGTTTATCTGTATACATATTAAATTGCGGGTTAATGGCTCCACTCGACACATCGTTCTCATAGTTGAGTCCGGCATGATCGTTTCCCGTATATCTCTATCGAGTGTATCATCGGTCTTCACTTACCCTGAACTTGTCTTTGTTTGAGGGTTTTAAAGGCTAGACCTGAATCTTGCTACACCCATAGCCCTACCCTGTAACAGTGCGGCCAGGACAAAACCTCATCCCTTGGGTTCAACCTGGACCAGCATATCAAGGAGGTATTTACGGAGTAACCCTCTGAACTGGTAACTTTCTGAGTCTGATGTCAGGGACTATCCCGGGTATGGAAAGCTGTTACCCACTGTCATACTTTTAGCAGGGATTGTTTAATCGATGTTGTTTTTCATTCGCAGATTTTACATTGTCAGTGCACACAAATCTTTAATCCGACCAACACACGAGACTCAAATGTTTAGGTTATCGGACCAAGGTTGTCCTGCTAAGGGGACTAACTGGTCTTTTCCTTTGAACACACAAGCGCTTAAATTCATACAACCCATGACCAGGGTTTACAACTTCCTACAGACTCCATTATTTCCGCTAGGCGTTACTCTAGGCTTTGCTTGAGTTTGTATACTAAGGGTTTTAATCCGAAAGATAACACAGTTTCCCTCCCTGTACTATTGTCATTCCATATTTACGAACAGTTCAACTACAATGGATGATTATGTCCGTTCTGTAGTACCCATAGCACTACCTATCCTCAAGAAGGTTCCAGGATTCATTACCACTATCGGTTTCTTTTTTTTTAAAAGATTAACAATTAAATAGAAACTGGGAATTACTTCGTTTATATAAGAAGAAACAATTAAGAATCAATAGGGAGTTACATCCTATCAGTCCACACATCTTTGGTGATAATAGCAAGTTCTGGTCTTTTCTACAGTAACTGCTTTTCCTACTTAGTACGTTTATCTTCATTCAATATTCCTGCAGAGTTGCTTACAACTATTTACTCACTTACCTGAACTGGTGAAACTTACCAATACTCTAGAAGCTGGGCCTCCATTGCTTTCCTGCTTCCACTATGCCACCCAACCTTGAGATTCGTCCTCCGGGACTAGAATCTCCCCCCTAGCTCTCTCGCCGGGCCACTACCCTCAGCAAGTCACTGCACCTTCGTGCTGGGCTATTTGATCCTCACCAAACTTAGCCTCTTTCTTTTTGTGGTTTTTTCCTCTTCCGCTTGTCCCCACAGCGCAGAACCCCCTTTTCCTGCTTTCTTTCCTCCGGAAAAAACCCCCGTTAGGAAAGCAGTTAGGGTATTTTGGAATCCACACAGCAACCACCTTCTTGGTAGTTGCCAGCTTTTTCAAGAAACATTTTTAAAAAAATAAACACAGAGAATATTATTAAATCCAAACTGATAGTAACCGTCAATTCAGTTTACCATTTTCTGTAGTAAAATAAAATATTTACATTTAACCTGGGGCATCACAATAATATAATCTGTTTTTTTACGAACTAAAAGTTAATTTAAATAATAAAATTGTGGGAAAGATGTGTATCTTCACTATTAGTTGAATGGTGGATTCAACATAAATTGTATTATATTTGTCAACTCCATGTCCGATCTTTTGAGGATAAAAGATATACCAATTTTTTACACTAAAAATTCATATACCAATTTTTAACACAAAAATATCTATTTAAATTGGAACAAGGGTTTTTATGAATTAATTGAACATAAGAATTATTATATTGTTAAAAACACGAATATTTATTTCTAGGCTTGTGTACTTCAAAATTTTAAAGCAAAAACTCCCTAAGCTAATTTACTATGTCTAGTTAGCAAATAA
Organism: Pinus taeda; assembly: GCA_000404065.3. Taxonomy (NCBI): domain Eukaryota; kingdom Viridiplantae; phylum Streptophyta; class Pinopsida; order Pinales; family Pinaceae; genus Pinus; species Pinus taeda. The sequence continues at coordinate 30,303 of APFE030928115.1, read as the reverse complement.
AGATATAAATAAACATTAAAACATGAATTTACAAATAAAAGACAAATCTAAATTTTAATTTTAATTTCTGCAGCCTTCCAACATTTAATCACACTTGCTATTATCCCCTAATTAAAAGGCAAAGAGTAACTCAAAAATAACCATAGCCAATAGTTGTAGGAAAAAGAAAAACTAAAAAAAAAAATAACTTGAGGAAGTGGGAATAACTGAAGCAATAGTTGTAAAAATGAAAAACTCAAAATAGAAATAAGACATTTTCTGTTTATAATACGGTAAAAAAAAGCAGGAATAAACTGTTTGTAATACCAAAAAAAATTGGAACAAACTGTTTGTAATACTTAAAAAAAACTGGAACAAACTCTATATTTTAGAATGTCATTGATTGGGCCATAATTTAAAGACCAAGGAATTTCTCTGATTCTGGAACTGCAGAAACATTGAGCGAGCAGGGAGGTCAGTGATATTTGTAGTACCAGCAAAAAGAAAGAAAGAAATAAATAAATAAAAACACCAATAACAAATTGTTTATAATATCAATGAGAAAACCCTGTCCATAAACTTGTTATTGTTGTATTCACTAACAAACAAAGCAGAGTGGTGACTGTCTTTGCTCAAGTCTTTGTGTCTCTAAAAGACATCCGTTAATTTCGTGTATTTTTCTGCGTTGGTAGTTACATATTAGTAGAAAAATGAAAAAATTACGAGTAAGACGGTCTTTGCCATATTTATGGAAGGCGTTATATATGATTTTCAAATTTCAAATAGGCGGGAGTTTCAAATTTCAAATGAGCGGGACCAATGTTGAAAGAATGATGCAAGGTGAGATGGTCATCTGACAGGACCAGAGCAGGATGCTCATGGATGCTTTATGTTGATAGTTGTACGCAAGACCGTAGTTGTTGGATGTTCCATGTATGCATGCCACCTGATGTGCAAAATCTTAATGACTTATGTACGATAGTGAGATGGGATGTAAACGAAAACCATAACGGAAAGGGAGGGGCCCAGTGAACCACGTCAATAAGTCTAAAGAAACCTACAATCGAGATAAGTTCGGCGCTGCAAGCACATTTTCTTGGATCTAGAGAGGAAGAAGATCCATCGCTACGTGGTGTTCAAGATCGACCAAAGGACTTGTCGACCTGCTGAGAGTTATGATGACTTAAATTTTGACCTGCTAGACACTGCGTAGTCTAAACATGAAACAAGAGATCTAAGTGTTGCGTCAAAGAAACGACAAAATGGCTAGACATCAAAGTCAATGAAAATGACGATGATGTTCTAGTAGGAAAATCGATGGATGTGAATGTTGTGTCAACAACACTGTGGGTCTTAGTGGGTGGTGCTAACATAAGCCAAAGCTAAAAGGCTAAAAATAAGTCTACACATAAGGTTGATCTACATTAGATGCAACAATGAAATTCAAATTTAAAGCCAAAGAGGATATGTGCATGTGGATTAATTAATTGATGAATCATGTACTTGAAAAGAATGCCTAGATGACTAACGGTTACAGCGGCTGGTGACCCATGTAATCTGGGAGATGGGTTCTTTTTATATGAACGTTGATGCCATATGTACAAAGAAAACAACAAAGGAAAACAAAATATTATGGAGTCAATTTTTTATTACATGTAAATGGGCATATTGCTGTAAGACCTGGTATGGCATGCGTACCCTTGGATAATTACCGGTAAAGTCTGGGTTAGACCTAAGTGATAGGGGGGATATTGGGTTAACAATACCCAGGTATAAATTTTTTTGAGGGGGCTAAGGGCTTGAGTGAGTGAGACTGTCTCACTTAGCAGGTTTTTTCTAGATTTAGTCAAGGAACCCCAAGTCAAGTTCAAGGGGGGAATTGCTAGGTAAAATTGACTCGGGGTTTGAGTCAAGCTTGACCCTGTTAAATAGTAGTGGTTTTGGTCACATGGTATAATGTACCCATGGTATTATGGTCCGTGGTATTGCATGTAATGGAGCCTATAAAAGGTTGGGAATAATTCATTGTAAAGTAGGCTTGGAGGTGAGTGGTGAAGGCTCACTTGGCCAAATTGGCCAACTTTTTCGCCAATGCTAATGAGATCTCATTGGGTTGGGTTTTTCCCCGATTTGGGGTTTTCTAAGATAAATGCTTGTGTTTATGTGTTTGTGGTTATTGCTGTGTTTTTTCCTCTGGTAAATCTCCGTGATTAATTTATGATTTGCAGTAAATTTTCTTAACACTCAGGAGGCCACATTTGTGTTTCACTTAGTCACCCATCTAAACATCTGTGATGAAATTTCCTAGCTAGAATCTCACATAATCAATGAGCGTCAGACATATTCTATTTTCGAGATCATGGATGAAGTTACTACCTGGCTTCTTGACCTTGGACATACTAGGGGATGAAGGAACCAATATTTGAATTGAATCACCTTATATTGGAAACTGAAAACTCTTTTAGGCAGAGTCCTAAAAGAGAAACATGAGGACCATAACAACATTATAGCTTCTTTGAATGACATTCAAAGGGTGCAGTTCCATTAATTATCCTATTTGGCTAGTTTGGATGCTCATTTGGCTCATATTGATAGCCACCTCCAATGTGAACTCAAGCATTTTTGCTCCTCCTGGCTCTAGTGAAAAGGCCACTTCCCTTGTGACCTCATAAGATTCTTGAGCTCTTGTCATGTTTTGTTATAGAGTAGTGTTTCTTTATGTTTTACTGTCATTGTCATATATAGTTGTTATCAGTTGTAGACTCTATATTTTGATCCTTAATAGTACATTATTAGTCAATTACGAGTCAACAAATTTGGTTTCTCTCGCAGCAAATTGAGACTGATAATGGATTGAATTGTGCTGATCTAAGATAGGTGGAATGGTAATTTGCTATTTTGAAATAATACAAATTAACTCAAAACAAAAATTTGTTTTTAATAAAAAAATATTATAAAAAAATGTTTTTAATTAAAAATATTATAATAAATGTTATTTTAGGTTTATTTTTGAATTTAAAATAGTTAATGTCTTTAGGAAAATTAGCAATGTCTTATGATTCATAAGAGTCTCATAAACATAGGATTTGCTAAGTATATTTTAATTTTGGTAAAAATTAAACTAACTCATTTTTCTTTGAATTTCATGAGGTATTAAAGGGTGTTAAACCATGTTTCATGATTTCTTATGTTTTACTGTTATCCACCCCATCACCTCACAAAAGATTTAAGAGGGGGTAGCGTGGCCAACCCCCCACATGCATATTCAGGTGAACTCCCTCTCTTGGATTTTTGAATAAGGCAAGATCACATTTTGGCTACATCTTTGATTACGTAGCTTCTCTGTTATAGTTATTATGGTGTGATTCAATCCCTCCCCCATCATATGTGGGATTTATCGAGCTTTACGACATTGAGAAAACTATTCATGGAAATATAATTTCTTTCTTCAAGATCTTCCTTTTGCTTATTCTGACGTTGCACTTGTCTGCTCATCAGTACAAAGTTGAGGAAGTTTGGTTCTGCTTCTACATTGTAATAAGTTATGGCACCTTGATGGTTGGGGAATTAAGGTATGACTAGGATAGCCTTCCAATAGAGCTTGTTATTTGGGTCAATGGCTTAATGGATTGAATGTTATGACTTCATTCATACTTGGATTTTAAGCTAGTAGTGGCTTCCTTTCCTCCTTCAATTCAACAACCTTCGAAGGCCTGGACAGTCTGGGAAGACTTCTCTGGGGTAATTTATGAGTCCCTTGGATTTGCAACAATCCTTTTTTGTGTCAAATTCATTGGTTGCAGCTAAAGTTGGTGAAAAACTCTCTCTAGTTTTTTTATTTCATGACCTTTGGAGTCAGGGCCAATAATTGAAAATTCATCTCACTCGAGGGTCTCCTCCTGCCTCTCGGTTTCTCAAATTTCTTTCTTTGTGTTGGCTTTTTCCGTTTGGGCTTCCCTCAAATCCTTGTGCCATATTTCTATTGAAAACATTGTATTCATGATTTTCCTGATTTGGTGATCGGTACCTTGTTCCTTGAAATTATATGCACAATCGCATGGGGGGGGGGGGGGTGTAGGGGAGTGGGGGAAGGTGGTCGCAAACCACAAGGAAAAACTCTTGCCCAAGCCTAGGTAAAAGAGAGTGTGATCATTTACAATTTGGTTTCCCCTTTAAACATTCATGTTTAGATTCTTCATCTTGAGTCCTTATCCAATGAAGATAGTCAAGTGTTCTCAAATTCTGACATCCTAGAAGAGGTATTCCAATGGGTTCCTAACCCTAGTCACACTAGAGGAATATGAAAATAATACCTCAACTCTATCACGCTTCATTGGAAGTTGAAAACCCTCTTGGGCAGAGTTTTGAAGGAGAAACAAGAGGAACAATATGACATCTTCTTTACCACGAATGACATCAAGCGCACATAGTGGTACCAACGTTCATGCTTGGAGAGCTTGGATGTCGAGATAGCTCCCTTGGAGAGTCATCTTTAGAGTGATGAAAAGCCACCAACTCCTCTAGGTTCTAGTGCTAAAGATACATACCTCATGACTTCCCTAGATTCTTGATTTCTCTTATATATTCTAGTACTATTTAGATATATAGTTCAGTAGTGTATAGGCTTGTTTATTTCCAACAATTATTCTATTTTGCTCAGATTTTAACATCTGTAAGTGGTCAATATATCTGGTTTCCCTTGTGGAAAATTGAGTTAGCCTATGAATTGCTCACTTAAATAATGGGCATTTGACAATTACATTGATATACTGATATTTTGAAGTAATACCAAAGTTAATTAAAAAAAAAAATTGAATACAATAATATTATGGGAAAAACAAAAGATACTGATCATTTTTTGTTCGTTAATAATATGTTATTTTTGATAAGAATTTTTAACAATTTTATTCATTTTCAACTTCATTTTTAATTTTTTTCTTCAAGGAGAATTTTTTTTTTTTTTAAGGAAACTAAATAAATAAATATGTAAAATTCATGATAACATTATTTTTTTTTAAAGTTAGAAGATATTAGTTTGGTCCTATTTTCTTTTGCAGTTGAGAGAAATGGACGATGACAACTTGTCCTGTGAACTCAAAGACCCAACCATAGAAAATCCTGAAGGATACTATAAGGTAGCTTAGATCTTATTGTAATTTTGGATTTATCTAGCATTTATAGTGATAAAATCTGAGAAAGTTTAAGTAGTTTCAGAGATTTGATTGTACTACACAGTCTTTTTATATGTACAGGGAGGATGAATCAACAACTTTTTTTAATTTTTAATTTTGATTATTAACTATGCTCTTTGTTATTTCAACTTTGAATTTTCACTAAACCTTTTTTCATTTTTACTTTGAAGTTTCATGGGTATGGGTTTGATTTCTAAATCGACTTTGAAATTTTTAATTAATACATACCCTGTTGCTCCTAACAACCTATACCTATGTCAACCAGTTTGGAAGGTGCATCAACGCAATCAACATTTTGTTGATTTAAGAATGGAAGAACGTTAATACAATGACTTTAAATTGTTTAAATAAATTTTAATATTTTAAACCTCAATCTAGTAATATTAAAAGCTTAAGGTAGCTTAAAACCCTAACCCCTGAAATCTTAGGACGTTTATAAAATTAAAAAAAAGTTTTAATATTAGATTTTACAGAGTTTTGATATTAGTTTATGTTGGGCTTTATTAATTTGAAATGAATCGATATTTAAGTTTTAATATTAGCTTTTTAAATCAATATTCAAGTTTTAATATTCAAATGGAGTTTTAATATTAGATTTTGATATTAGTTTATGTTGGAATCTATTAATTTGAAATGAATCAATATTTATGTTTTAATATTAGCTTTTTTAATCAATATTCAAGTTTAATATTAACTTTTTTAATATTTAAATATATTTAAAATTAAGATATTAGTTTAAATTTAAGATAAAATCTAGTTTTGCCATCAACGGAGGTTTTCTATTTTTGTCATTTGCTCTAGGTATTGGGCATTGCTTTTTTTTAAAAATAAAATAATTATAAATATAATATTTTTTGAAATTAATATTTTAGATTTTATATTATTTAAAATAATATTAATTTAAATAAAATTTAATATTAATTTAAATCTAATATTTAAAAATTGCAGATTTATAGATAGTAATATTTCTTTACAAGTATATTAAAACTAATATTTAAAGTTAATTTGAGATTTTAAAAATAGTTTAAGGTAACATAAAATGATTTTTGATTTAATATTATATAATAATAATATTATCTAACATTATTATTTTTAAATAAGTTTTATTAATAAATTATTTAATAAATTATATATCTAATAAATATTTCTAATGTATATATAATATTAATTTTTTTTCATTCAAAAAACTTTCATTAAATTTTAGAATAGCATAACATACAAAATAAGTCTCAACAGTCTTTGCTCTCTCATTCTGTCCAGACTTGTTGAGATTGAGGGCTGGAGAATACCAAAAAAGATTGTTATAAGGGATTTATGATTGCAGACATAAGTATCTCCCCTAGGTCGGTGGCTAACCTAGAACAACAGAGAGACAAGAAACACAATGCTTTTCCTTAAAGTAAACAGATGATGGAGTGAGGTCTACGTGGAATCCTTCACATACTTCGCTCTTTCTTGAGCTTGGAAGCTCCAATTCCAACTCTGAATGCCAAAATTAGAACCTGTACAGTCAAATACCACACACCAAGAAACTACAAGATCTATGCAATATCATCTAAGTACTTCATTCAATAGATCAACATAGTATTGAAATAAGTGAAATAACAACATCACATATAGGAAAAAAATGAATTCTTTGCATTAATATAAATAGAAGGAGATTACAACCATACACATCAGTTGATCTTGTAGAGGAGCTCCTCCAAGTTGTTGACTTATCCTTTCCTTGTCATAATATGCACCTTCAATAACCCTAAATGCATGAGATGATAACCACTCACTATAGTAGCATAAGGGCAAAATCACTCTCCAAAAGCCAAACCCCAACCACATAGAAGGTTGGGAATATATAGAGAAGTGGGATAAGTTGGGATTTCTTATCCAATTACCAATTTAGGGTAAGAGATTCACCTTTGATGGAGGGATAAGGTCAAAGGACAAGTGGTGAAAAATCCAATGTAGGGAAGGATAGGATCTGAATGTTCTATCGAAGGTAAGTAGTTGTAACAACTTCTGGAAACTCCTAGAAGGGGAAGTTTTCGGAATCTTGATCATTCTCCCAGATTTCTAGAATAAACGTAAGTGCAAAGGGGAACAACCTGCTGGTGCCCAACACAGGCTATAGTGGAGCAACCTGCTGGTGAATTGTTAAATTGGCAACTAGGGCCAAACTCCATGTGGGTCGGCTTATTTATGGCAGCTGATATTTTTATTGGATCCCTCTCGTCGAGAGGTGTAGGATTGATCCAAAGATCATCCGATTCCGATAAAGTATTTATGGAGATATGAATTTATTTTGTTTATAATAATTATTATCAAAGCCGACCAACAACTTGAGTAGGCTCAGAAGCCCAATAGACGTGTCTACTCATCATCTACGTTTTAGCATAAATTGGTGAGGATTTGAAGTCATTTGAACACACATTCTTGGTGTGATCTCCTCCTCTCCACGTCTTGGGTTTTTGGTGTAGGAGAGAGGCACCAAGGGTTAAACGCTGGCCTACAAGTGAAGCCCTAAACAAGAAGTCTAAGAGGAGGAAGCCCTACACGCAGTAAGGAAGGAGCCTAAAGCTTGAAGTCTAAACGCAATCCTAGATGATGCCCTAGCAAGGAAGACGCGGTCATGTTATGCCCTAATGCTCTACGCTATCAAGGAAGACTTCCCTCATCTATACGCTGTCCCAAGGGTGACCCTAACCGCAGTAAACAGGCTCCCTAACTCGCTGTTTTAAGGATGCCCTAACCAGCAAAGAGGGACAGAACAACGTGGTGTTTTAGGGCTGTTTCTAGGGTATGTTTGAGGGCCCAATTGCTGTGAGGGGAGGCCGAGACAACTCCCTAAAGACCAGAAGCAAGGAGAGGCCGGTTCAGCCTGCGTAGAGGTGTCTTGGCTGCAAGGAAGGACAGCATATGATGCTGTAGGTGGGCTACAGGTCCTAACTCTCTTTGGAGGGTAGCGTGGAGCTGTTTAGGGGCTATCTATGCCCAGGACAATAGCTAAGGGTGCCATCACCTCTTCAAGAGTAGGCCGCAGTCAAGGAGGGCTGTTTTGGTGGCTGATCAAGGGTTATTACAGCAGGGAAATATGCCCTAACCAGTCACAGACATTACAGCAGTAACTCAGACTTGGAGCAGCAGTTGTGATGTGTGAATCAGATTGTTGGGCAGTTTGTGGGAGCCAAATTAGAGGCTTGGCATAGCAGCATGGTACAAGGGACAGTCATGGTGCAGCAATAATGTTATTAATGATGGTAGCTATACTGGAAATATCAGTGATGCAGTAGTACAGCAGTGATACATTGGTGGCATACCTGTAGCAGTAATGAACAACACAATGCATGGACAGCATGATCATACATGATGGGCAACACAATGATATATGGGTAGCGTGATTTATGAGATCATGAGACAGCATGATGGTGCAACACCATCAGGGGCAGAAAATGGACGAGATGCAAAACGATGATAGGTGAAGGAGTCACCTTGAGAATCAGTTGAAGCAGAATGTCTTCAACTGATCTCATCATGATACGAAATGATCTATGCTAGATCTAGATAAGTCAAAGTATTGACTTCTGTTGTAAATGTACTCTCTCTCTCTTTCTCTGCTGAACTTTGAAGATAAAAGAAGATTTGATCAAAGGGTTTCCCCACACATTGTGGGGTTTGTCCCTGGCTCGCGCCATATCTTGTGTCCTCTTGTCTTGGCTTGTCTTCTGCATTTTGTATTTATGTTCTATCTGCAGTTTATCGTAATGCTGATGTGATTGCTAACTGTTAAATTTAAATAAATTGCTCTAGCATAGAACATACCTAAATTTAACACAAGGCCATCAAAGACTTGATATACGAGGGATTCACAATCCCTAAAGGATGGAAGGTGAACCACTGCCTGAAATCTTTGTTTCATATTTTTACTTAGATTAAAACATAATTATTATTGGGTGTCATGTGCAGATGTATTGGTCTGTCAACTCGACCCACCCAAATTCCGAGTATTTCAGCAATCCAGAGCAATTCGATCCATCAAGATTCGAGCGAGCAGGGCCTCCCCCCTACGCATTTATCCCGTTTGCAGGTGGGCCGCAAATGTGCCCTGGTAATGAGTTTGCTCGAATGGAAATTCTTGTTTTTCTCCATAATATTGTCAAGAATTTCAAGTGGAGTTTACTGAATCCTGGTGAGAAAGTGATTGTGGACCCTATGCCTACCCCTGTTAATGGACTGCCCATAAAACTCATTCCTCATGATTAATGGAGGAGTTCAATGTCTTCTCTGATGTCCACTTAATAAAAGTTGATAATTAAATTAAAAATTGTAGAATCCCTATTCCAAAATAGATGTGTTTATCTATGTAATTAGCATAATGAAAATGACTAGGTGTACCATATATAATATTTTTATTTCTTGTTACCATACCACAGTGTAATGTTATAGTCTAAATGTTCTATATTTTGGTTCTTTTTCTAAGCATATTTTTTGAACAATTTTGCATGAAATTTGGTAGGTGCACATCCTTTTTGGGTGCATTAATAGTAACCATACACATTGATTGATGACATATTTATACTAATTAGATATGTTGGTGATGTACATGACAAAATTGATGTAATGTATTGATATTTTAGAATATTTTTTTTTTTTTTAATTTCCATTTAAAAAGTGGTCATTCATATACACTTTTAATAATATTATCCATTCAAAGGTGTGTTAGTGAGTTAGTATAATACTTTATTTTATTTTAGTGTTTTTTCATTTCTACCATCGAATATGATTCCATGCCTTTCAAGCATTAATGTTTTTTCTTTTCTTTATACTATCAACCCAAATTCCTTAATATTGATTTCCATAGCAATTATTTCTGCCTCCCCTTCCCCACTCTCCCTCCCTAAAAATTATTTTGTGATTTCCATCACAATCACAGCTCCAAAATGAAAAAGTTTAAGAAATTTGTTTGTTATCATTTATTTACATTTTCACAATTTTTTTCCAATTCCATTAACATAAATTACCCGTTTCTTGAAATTTTTTTATTATGTTGTAAACATCCTTTTGTGGATTTATGTTGGTGCTTGTACACATATCATCACCTTAAAGTCACCATAAAAGCAAGGTATGTATCTTGAAATTGTAATGCATTAACAAATATGTCACATTTGCAATAATTCTCTTGAACATCATATTAATGAAGTCCATATGCAATCTCATCAAGCTAAGATTCATTTCTTTCTTCATTTTGATAGAGTTCTTGATACTTAGAGGTGGAGATGAGTCAACCTTGCATAAATACCATTACAAAAATGTACCACTAATAGTGTACATGTGAGCTTATATCATTGTTGTCATATACCATAACATTGTGATTATAGTTAATGTATAGTGGGCCAAAACCCATCCATCCTCTTTCCATGAGAAACACTCCACATCAATGCTTCCTCTACATGCATACCTAGAATCTTCAAGTTTGGGATTAGATATGATCCTCCCATTTAAGCATGCAAACACCAAAAAGACTATAATGGGAATATAATAGACAAAGAGAGTAACTATCAACATTAATTTCATGTTTCTCATAATGCCTTTTGAAACTGTGCCTATGATTTTGATTGTAAGTTCTATACAATGTCAGTTTAGAATAATTATCATGGGAGTGAAGTTTTACGATTTCTCCTATCTGACGTGCATTTGTACACCTCTTTTGATATGTTAATATAATAATGTTTATGAGTTAAGAAATGTCTTTCGGTAGAAATCACATAAGAGAAATTTTTCTACCAAAAGACTTTGCTTAATTCATTATGGATAACAGAAGCTTAAATACAGAAATGTTTATGAGTGTGAGAAGATGTTAAGAAGAAGCTCAATATTGAGTCATAATGTTAATAATTTTATATTTTATTTCATTTGAGCTAGCTTCTGGAGCAAACATGGGCAACAAAATCCTTCAAGAACCCCTAATGTTTCTTCTTCTAACACAATAGATAGCTAATTGAATATTTTACTAATCAAAACCATTGTATTTAGTAAGTGGTCCAAGAATTAATGCATTTTGTCACACATTATGCTAGAAGCCCTTGCAACCAATGGGATGAGCAATTCTTGCACATTATTGACTGACAAAAAATGAATCTAGGGCTCATTTTGTTTATCTCAACAATCAAGCAGATAACATTTACTCCAAGAAATAAGGTTTAGTATTATAGTTTCTTCTATTGCTGATATTTTTCAACTAAAATTTTCTCCGTCAAATCAACCTCCAAAATGATGATAAAAATATAAAATATGTGTTATGCTGGATTGAAATGCTTCAATAGTTCAACTCCTAGGTATTAAATTTATCAATCCCATGGAAGAATCCCCAAGTTGACTGGAAATAGTACAGACATTATCACAATTTAGCTCATTCCATCCCACGAGGCTCCACCATGTGGCTTATCTACATCTCTATGACAATAAATTATTCAATGAAATCCTTTTCAAAGTTTAGATGATGACCACACTAGAGATGTTGGATTGGAGCATTAATGGGCTTATTGGTTTCATGCTTGATGGGATATTTGAGCTATGGAATCTACAGGTTATTTCATTGTTCATGTACACATTGATAGGCCCGACACTACTAGGTATGTTAACCTCCAAAAAAAATATGTGTTTTCTTACATAAATTCTTTGATCGAATCACTTCCTTTTGATCTAAGATTTGGTACCATGTTCACATCCTTTGACATCTATCTCAGTCAGATATGCAGTTGCATGGTTGTTATTTATCTTGTTATTGAATATTTCTATCAATTTAATGAGAAATTTAGTGGAGAATGAGTACACAATTGAAAAAATCCATAGCAAATATAAACTAGGGGGCCATCGCATCAAGGCAACTAATTTAAATCAAAATGGGAGACATGATGCCAAAAACTTTGAGTGGCTCTTTGTTTTCCATTTCGCCCACAAATTATGAGGTTGCCCTGATTGCACATTCCTTGTATTGCATCGACCCTGTATTGATTACTTCTTCAATTCCACTGTGTATATTGATTCATCTAGAGTATGAATGTCTCCTTAAATGTTTAAAATTAAAGTATGTTTAATAATTTCGGTGTCTTTGTATATTGATTCATCTAGAGTATGAATGTCTCCTTAAATGTTTAAAATTAAAGTATGTTTAATAATTTCGGTGTCTTTGTGCCTCTCTGTAACTTTGAGATTCTTATGTCTTTTATTTTTCTTTTTATTTTTCTGTCTTTTTTATTTTTTATTTTTTCCTTCATAAAGGCATTTATTTTATGTATTTCATTTATTCAATGATCCACATTGGATAATAATATTTTTTTCATCCATCTCGATGCTTTTAGAGTGGAAAATTAGAGAAGTCAACTCTTAGGACCATTTTTACCGATGAGACCCAATTTGAGAAATTGGAGCATGAAAACTTCAAGGATCATTTCGAGACATCAAACAACATTTTTTGGGGGTAATTTTGTTTCCTAAGTTTCACACCTTTATTTTTCTATTATACACATAAATACCTTTCTAATGACACAAGAATCGTGTGAATCAGAGTCTGTATGCGAAATTTATGTTAGTCAAAAGTTGACCTTGCTATTTTCAACACCATAATTTTAGAGGATGCCACATTAGTCTCTATCATTCATGACAAATGGGATATCCACATGATTATGATGAAGAAGAATCTATAATACTCTATATGGTAACTCTGGTTAAGATTTTAGGTAGTCAAAGCTAACCACTTGTAGGCTATCAGGTTATCTTATAACTGGGCCACTAGGAGGAAAACGGGTTCCATTCTTTCGAGTGCATTTGTTCCATAGAAGAGAAATTTTTTTCTAGGAGGGATAATAGATAGAACGCACAGAGATGATTTGTGCATTGTACTAGCCATGAGCCACATGCCATGCTTCCTTGTACTCACAACCATTTTCTATTCAAAGAAATAGAACAAAACAACCTCACGTTCTATTTTGGTTTTTCTCCTGAAAGGGTTTCCCAGGCCATATCTTGTGTCAAATGTGTTTATGAGATTTTACTTCATTGTTCTCTATTTTATGCATAATTTTAATTTTCATACATACGCTATTAATAGTAATGTACAGACCCATAATTCTAAAGGGAAATAAAATTATAATAGTGTAGATTTCAAAATTTTAAATATAATTTTATCAGTTCTATTTTGACAAATTGTCTAGTGGAATATCCATGACAGTTTATAGATCATTTAGCCGCATTCATTTTGCACAGCATGTTTTCTTTCAGAATCTCTACAATTCTAGTTCATGCATATTTAGGACGTCCACAATCTTAGTTTTTAATTTCTTCTCAATATCAATGTATTTCCTCCCCCATGATTGGATGCCATTTATGAAATAAACTTGCACTTATTTTTCTTTAATATAACTTCAATTTGGATTCCCTCAAGCACAAACAAACCACTTTGGAACTTGTCTTCTTCTAGGCTATGCTCTTAACAAAGCTCTAGTACCACATTGAATTTTTATAGAAAGTTAAAGAGTACAAAATTAACTTTCTAGTCTAATTATTACTTCTAATTATATTTAATTAATTCATCTTTTTTCATTGATATCATTAATCAATTATACATAAAAAATTCTCAATAGTAAAGAAGCAAAAATAGTAGAAACAATAAAGATCATAAAGAGATGGCCATGCACAATAAAGACAACAAAATTTTCCCTCAAAAAACCAAACCTGGGAGGAAACCCAATATATCTTCTTCCAAGAGAAATTCTTCATCAACAAGGATACAATAGATTGTCTAGAAATTTGTGCAAAACTCCAAGTCCACTTTTTTTTTCCATTTCATCATTTTTTGCTCCCACAAGTGTCTTCTATAGAAGATAGATGATGAGTGAGTGAGAAACATTAAGTGTCAGATAATGTGTATATATACAATTCAAATTGGTGCATTTACCCCAAGGGACACACCCTTTCATGAAGGGGCTGACTTGTTCCTTTTGATCCTACATGAAACCTAAAGATACAATTTATGTTATTTTAATTTTCATAATTTTTCTATGTGTATTTAGGAGGCCTCTTGGCATGCAAGAATACTTCTCGATGCTACACAAAAAATAAACATGTCTATGGTTAAACCATAATAGATCAAAAATATCAAATATGAATTCTTTACTTTTCCTTTTTTGGTTTAAACCAATCCAAAAATAGCTACAAGTTGGTTGGATGACCTACGAGGTTAAATTCAAGATTAAAGAAAAATTGCACAAACTTTCCTCATTCCAATCCCTTTACTCCTTATTGGACTTTGTGGAGCACACAAGGAACAAATAACCATCCTCAAAATAATTCAAAATAATAAATAAATTTTGCAATAACCAATCTAACCAATCATAGTTAGACAAGTTAAAACCTACGTTAGAAATGAAATATAACAATGTAATGCAAGTATTTAGTATCTAGGGGGCAGAAAGAAGAGATATCTCTATTTTTAAAAATAGTACAACAAATTTTTACCTGACTCTATTTCCAACGCCATCCATACAATAATATAATAAAAAAAATAGGTAGATAGAAGTAGTCAATAGGACTTTGGTTCAATTTTTGACTTGGTTATAATTATAGGCATGTGAAGATCTAGGATGAAAATATGATCACATTCAAAACTGCTATAACATAGAAATCCATACTTCTATTAATATATCCCCTTTTGAAACTTTCTTTGCATATTTTCCACCTTCACCCATTTGTGTTGTGTATGGACAATAAGGAGGAGTGGGGAAGTCCATTAAAAGAGAAGAATTTGAAGAATGGATATTTGTTGAAAATATTAGGCAAATCCATTTTCATGTATGTGAGATTTTAAGGAAGTCATAGGAAAGGTACAAGGTCTAACATGATCAACATAGAATGGAGAAACCATTCAATGTGGGAGACAAAGTTTGGTTGCAACTAAATAAGGAAATATTATATGGTCGAAGAAGATGAAGGATCTATGATATGGTCCTTTTGAAGTATTAGAAAATCTCGATCATTATGACTACATACACAATCTACCACCCATATATGTGCATTTACTCAAAAATGTTTGTGGATAATCTAAAACTCTATGATTCTTCCATGTTGGATCAAGAGATTGAGGTATAGGTCCTACCAACTATAGAAGAATTAGCGCTAATTGCTCAGGCATAGTTGGTGGAAAAATAAGAGGAATTAACTTGCAAATCCCATCATAGTGGTAGGTCCTAGTTTAGAAATTTAAGGCTCTAACATTTTTAAGCCTTTTTAGGGGATTAAACTAGATTTTGGAGTCAAACATTTATGAGCACAGGTTGAAACTCCCTTGACATGTTACTAAACATCATTTTCTTTCTAATAGTGAAAAAATGATGCAAGAGGATCCAACTAAGGGAACCATGACCGGTGTTTAGTCTTAGCTAACGAGGAGAGGTTCATCATCATTTGATGTCATTTATGTTTGTTGGTTAAAACAATGTTAGGAACTTGTTCTTTATTTCATTATTAGTTAATAGATATTTAGGGACAACACAGTTAGGTGAAGGTGGTTACAGCCACACTGTTGTTTTTTCTTTTATTTATTTTACAACTATTTACTTTTAAAAAAGAAAAATATATATATCATCTATGTATTCCATGGAACGAGAAGAATCAAACAACAAAATAGTTATCAACTTTGTAATTGAAGAAACAACTGCAAACAGTTTGAATAATTGTACTGTAACAATACAAAAGAAAATGTCCCACATTGTGGAAATGGTTCGATATATCAGTACATGACAACTAATACAATGAGAGACACTTTCATTTTGAATCCATCTGTTCAAGACTTGTTGTCTTTATCTAATTACTATCATCTGTAAAAAATAGACAAACTGTGTATTTCATTTAACTAGAAATCCTTCCAGACAAGCAGTGACGAAGATCCAAAAAACGAGTGACAAGTAGAGATGTATTTACAAAAATCGAATGACTCACAGAGACACCATATTCATGCGAGACTGAGCAGGAAGTTCCAACTACATTAGCAATTCCAGAAGTACGAGAACAAGCAACAACTGTAGCGGCTAACAGATTAAATACAACCACAGTGACATGCATTCATAAGAAAGGTAACCCTGTATCTGGAAACTTCTCTTTCATTCGTCATTAAAAAAACATTTCAATGTCAAGACTAGCATATACTATATATAAATACAAAATGTTCAAGTCCAGCAAACCCTAAGGCCAAACAAACCCTCCTCCGAGAGAGAGACGGTTAACAAGGGTTAGGGTTATAACCCTGAATAGTTATAGTCCATCGAAGAAAAAACAAGATTATATACAACTGGGCCAGAAGGCCACTTGACATCAGCCAATAAATGAAGAAAATAGAGTCTTAGTGCCTAGCCCATCGACCGACTACACCAAGGAAGGAATTGACTTGGGAAACCCTCAGATAAGATAAATTGTAATAGGGAACAGCCCTACTAGTTCTGTTTGAAAGAATCTTTGAGTAGCAACGCAACCAGGAGCATTCCCAACCTACATAGAGACCACAATAAATATTAGTGTTAATGTATAAAGAAATTAAAGGAATGAACAACAAACATAAGAAACCCCAAGTGAACTTACTCGCTTATTAGTTAGCATTGGATGAATGAACCCACATTTGGGTCATGGCCACTGAAGGGAAGCCTGCTCACGAGGAGCAACAATTGTTAGTTCTTAAGAAAATCTGAGGAAATAAATTTTAGCAGGGAAAGAGTCGTTACCTTGCCAGAGCCGAATGACACTAAGGCAAGGGTCCTTCGTGGCCATGCCCTACGTTCACAAATACATTGCAGATGAGTCAAACAGAGAAATAATCATACATATTGCTAGAAAATATCATTGAAGAAACTCAGCAGAACGCGTTAAGGAATGGGAGGAGAAACCGTAACCACCAGAAGAGCACCATACCACAGAGAAAATAGAGAAACCCTCGCTTAAAACCAACGAAGCCAACAACACAGTAATAGAGCCGAACTAACCAGATAGCCGAAGAAAAAAACTCAGCAGAGTTATCCAACCAACCAACAAAGAAACCCATAGCCAAGGGCTCAAACTCGTTACAGTCACCAACAAATCGGCAGATGTAGCTCTCACCACTGAACAATGCAAAGTGAAAAATTCCAGAGTGAATGAAGTGAGGGTTAGGGTTTAGTTCGAGAGTGAGAAGGAAACTTGAGACCAGGACAGCTATCCTCTCACCTACCGACATACCAATCATCAATACAGCCATCAATACCAACAAAATATCTGCGCTAACATTTTGATTACTAATTAATTGTTGATTAAATCATTTGCACTAATCATTGTTATTAAGTGTTAATCCTTAAGTCACAGGCTGGTACCATCATATTGTGGTATTAAAGTAGGATTTTGAGTTTTCCTAAGAAATGGAGGTTGGAAGACGAGGTCATGGAAGAGGTGCTCGGAGAGTAGCAGAGGAAGGATTCCGGGAGGAAATCAGGATCCTTGCTGCTCGTTTGGAGGTAGTTGAAATAGGAACAAGAAGGGATCCAAAGGTAGGAGATGATAGCGAAGAAGAAGCCATAGTTACAATAGATGGATTGGATGAAGAAGGACTAGAAATGAGATTGTTGAGGTCGGTCCTATTGGCCAGTAGCAATCCTAAGCCAAAAATTCTGAATTACGATGGCAACTTGTCCACAGAAGTTCTGTTGGACTGGATCAATGAATTGGATAAATATTTCTAGTGTGAAGAGGTCAGTGAAGATCAAAGAGTTAAGTTCGTTGCAACAAAGCTGAAGGGACATGCAACCTTGTGGTCCAAGTGGAAGGAAGAAGGATGGGCAAGTTGCCAATAAAGAAATGGCTAAGGATGGTGGGCAAGTTGAATGGTAGATTTTTGCCCAAGGATTACCAGATTGCACTACATCGGCAAGTGAAAAATTTGAGGAAAAAGGGGATGGCAATGAGAGAATTTACTGAAGAATTCTACCAAGTAAATTTAAGAGCTACTTACATGGAGGACACCCTGGAAAAAAAGCAAGGTATGTAAATGGTCTGAGATTGGAAATATTGGATGAAATCATCATTATTTCCCCGAAAAATATAGAGGAAGCCTACAAGAGTGCCATGAAGGCAGAGGAGAAGATCACTAGAAAACAAAATGCTAGAAGAGGGTGGGAAATGGGTAGAGGAAGAGGACAGTCCTATGGTAGAGGACAAACTGCCAACAATAGTGAAGAAGGCAACAGTTCCAAGACTTCTAGGACAACAGAAAAAGGAGACAGCACTAGAGGTGGAAGGCCATATCAGCGAGGAAGAGGAACTGGTCAAGGTAGAGGAGCTAGCTATTAGTGCTACAGGTACCACAAGAGGGGTCACAGTTATTTCGAATGTCCTGAAGCGGAACAAGTTGGTAAAAGAGGAGCGTTTTTTGCACAGCCAGAAGAAGTAGAGGCACCACCTCAGGAAGCAGAAAATGTGCAGGAAACAGGGGAAGCCTTAGTTCTATATAAAGTTTGTTAAAACTAGCCAAGGAGATAGCTGAACAAACTCAAAGGAAAGCATTATTCCGGACAGTTTGTAAGTTGCATGGAAAATGCTAAAAATTGATTATCGATAGTGGGAGCATGGATAATCTGATTTCCATAGAGATGGTAGAGAAGTTGGGCTTGAAGTGGCTAAAGCACCCCACTCCCTACAAGGTATCATGTTTGCAGAAAGGCCATCAGCTATTGGTTGATGAACAGTGTGAAGTTGAGTTCCATATTGGCAGATATAAAGACATGGTTATTTGTGATATTATGCCAATGGACGTATGTCATATACTGCTAGCAAGGCCACGGTAGTATGACCAGAAAGTAGTGCATGATGGGAAGACAAACTGTTACAAGTTTGTCAAAGATGGGATCAAGCACACACTTGTGCCCATCAAGGAGGAGGAGACAATAGAAACAAGCGGGATGAAAGTGTTACTAATGGGTGGAAAATAGTTTTTGAAGCAGATTGAAGATAGTGAAGTGAACTATGATATTGTGAGAAGGGAAAAAAAAGTGTTGTTACACACAGAAGTGTTTGATTTGCCTGCAGAAATTCAAAAAATGCTGCAGGAATTCAACGATATAGTAGTGGACGATTTACCAGATAAATTGCCTCCTAAGAGAAATATAAGTCATCATATTGACTTTATACCTGCAGCAAGTCTATCGAACAAGGTAGCATACCGAATGAGCCCCAAAGATAATGAGGAAATCAGAAAACAAGTGCAGGAATTGTTGGATAAAGGGCTGATAAGGGAGAGTTTGAGCCCCTGCGCAGTTCTAATAGTTCTCACTCCCAAGAAAGGAGGAGAATGGTGAATGTGCATAGACTCAAGGGCCATCAACAAGATTACCATTAGGTACATATTTCCACTACCATGGATGGACGATATGATGGACTGACTGAGTGGGGTAGCATACTTCTTGAAGATTGATCTGAAGATTGGTTATCATCATATTCGAATCAAGGAAGGGGATGAGTGGAAGAAAACCTTCAAGAGCAATGAAGGGCTATATGAGTGGCTAGTAATGCCATTCAAATTAAGTAATGCGCCTAGCACCTTTATGCGACTAATGAATGAAATGCTTAAATAGTTCATTGGAAAGTTTGTAATAGTGTATCTTGATGATATATTAATTTTCAGCAAGACTAAGGAGGAACACTTTCGACATGTTTGAAGTGTGTTGGAAAAATTGCAGTAGAATAAGTTGTTGATCAATGTGAAAAATGTGCTTTTCTTCAAAGAGAATTGGTTTATCTAGGTTTTGTGATTGCAGAGAATGAGTTGAAGATGGACCTAGAGAAGATTGCAGCAATCGTTAACTGGCCATCCCCAAAAAGTCTATTTGATGTACGTAGTTTTCATGGGTTGGCAAGTTTTTACCGTAAATTTATAAGGAATTTCAGTGAAATCTGCACACCTATGTTGGACACTATAAAAAAGGAAATTCAGCCTTTTCATTGGACTGAGGTAGCAGACAAGAGCTTTCAGCTACTGAAGAAGAAGATCACAGAAAGACTAATCTTGAGATTGCTAGATTTATAAAACTTTTTCAGGTTCGCTGTGATGTAAGCAGTACGATCATTGGAGCTGTACTTAGCCAAGAAGACAAACGTGTTGTGTTTTTCAACAAGAAGTTGAATGAGAGCAAGTAGAAGTATTCATCCTATCAGAAATAATTCTATGTTGCCATCCAAGCATTGAAGCATTGGATACACTATTTGCTGGGAAGTGAGTTTGTTTTATTTTCTAATAATTCTGCGTTGCAATACATGATGCAACAACATAAGCTGAATCACAAGCATGCTAAGTGGGTTGAATATTTACAAAGTTTCACCTTTGTGTTGAAACACATTAGCAAGCAGGCCAACAACGTGGCAGATGCATTGAGCAGAAGAGCCTTGCTCTTGTAGGAGAGTATGATACAAGTGTTGGGCTTTGAGAATTCAAGAGACTTGTATTAGACTGACATGGATTTTAAAGAGGCTTATAAAGCCTATCAGAATCCTTTGCTGAGAAACAATAGTCCATGGTTGGACTATAATTTGTAGGAGAAGCGATTATTTAAAGGGGGATAGTTATGAATTCCCAATTATTTGATGAGAGAGAATATCATTCGGGAGAAGCACCGTGGAGGTATAGCTGGACATTTCGGCATAGACAGAAAAATAGATCAGCTCAACCATTTTTATTATTGGCCAAGAATGTGAAGGGATGTGCAGAGATTTGTGACCAGATGTAAAGTGTGTCAGTTGGCGAAAGGACACAGTCAAAATACGAGACTCTACACACCATTACCCATTCTGAGTAGAGCCTGGGACTCAATTAGTTTGGACTTCATCTTCGGTCTACTAAGAACGTAGCAGGGTTATGATTAAGTGATGGTAGTAGTAGACTGGTTTTCAAATATGGCACATTTCATCCCTTGTAAAAAAACCAGCGATGCCACTCATGTGGCCCACTTATTTTTCACAAAGATCGTCAGGCTACATGGCCTACCTAAGTCCATTCTTTCCGACAGGCACGTGAAGTTTACAAGGCACTTCTAGCACACCTTGTGGAAAAATATGGACACACAGTTAAGTTTCAGCTCTACTTATCACCCACACACTGATGGGAAAACAGAGGTGGTAAACAGGAGCTTGGGGAACCTGCTACGAAGTTTTATCAGGGAAAATTCACAAATGTGGGATTGTGTACTTGCCCAAGTGGAGTTTTCTTACAATGACTCACCCAATCGCAGCATGGGTTACAGTCCTTTTCAAATCTTATATGGCATGCATCCTCGCGAAGTGCATGAGTTATGAGATCTAGGACAGTAGGAAAGATGGAGTGCTAATGGGAAAGATTTCACCAGAGCAATGAATGATATACACGAGTAGGTAAAGATGAAGTTCTAGGACAACAGTCAAAAGTATAAGCAACGGGCAGATCTAAAACGGCGATTGGTACAGTTTAATGTGGGGGATGAAGTCCTCACACATTTGTGCAAGGAACGTTTCCCTAGAGGTGCATACAACAAACTGAAATACAAGAATATTGGCCCTTGCAAAATTCTTCGAAAATTGTCAGCCAATGCTTATGAATTACAATTGCCATCAAGAATAGGCATCTCACCCATCTTCAATGTGGTAAACTTGTTTCCAGATACTGCTAGTCCTGAGGAAGAAAGTACAACAAGGCCTACACGGGACACATAGGAAGGGAGTGAGACTTGAATGAGACAAATGCCTTTAGCTCAGCCCCTTGAGATCGAGAGAATCCTCGACACTCAGGCGGCCACGTGAACTCGGTGGAAGGAATACCTATAGTATCTGGTCAAGTGTAAGAACCATCCCATTAAGGAGAGTTCATGGCTTAATACTAGACAAATATAGCAAGTAGGCTATTCAGTCAAGAAGCTCATGGACAAGTGTCATGAATCTTTCTTACCCCGAGAGCCTGACGTAGGAGCATCCAGCTAAGGGCACCATGACGGGGTGTTTGGTCTCAGCTAAGGAGGAGAGTCTCATCATCATTTGATTTCATTTATGTTTGTTGGTTAAAACAGTGTTAGGAACTTGTTCTTTATTTCATTATTAGTTAATAGATATTTAGGGACAACACAGTTAGGTGAAGGTGGTTACAGCCACACTGTTGTTTTTTCTTTTATTTATTTTACAACTATTTACTTAAAAACAAAAAAAAAACAAAAAAACAAAAACATATATATCATCTATGTATTCCATAGAACAATAAGACTCAAATAACAAAATAGTTATCAACTATGTAACTGAAGAAACAACTACAAACAGTTTGAATAACTGTATTGTAACAATATAAAAGCAAATGTACCACATTGTGGAAATGGTTCGATATATCAGTACAAGACAAGTAGTACAAGGAGAGACACTTTCATTTTGAATCCATCTATCCAAGACTTGTTGTCTTTATCTAATTACTATCATCTACAACAGACAAATTGTGTATTTTATTTTACTAGAAATCCTTCTAGACAAGCAGTGACGAAGCTCCAAAAAACGAGTGACAAGTAGAGACGTATTTACAGAAATCAAATGACAGGTAGAGACACCATATTAAAGCGAGCCTGAGTAGGTCGTTCCAACTACATTAACAATTATAGAAGTATGAGAACAAGCAACAGTCCTAGCGGCTAACAATTAAATACAACCACAGTGACATGCATTCAGAAGAAAGGTAACCCCGTATCTTGAAACTTCTCTTCCGTTCATCATTAAAAAAACATTTCAATGTCAAGACCAGCATATAAAATATATAAATACAAATTTTCAAGTTTAGCAAACCCTAAGGCCGAACAAACCCTCCTCTAAGAGAGAGACAGTTAATGAGGGCTAGGGTTATAACCCTAAATAGTTACAGTCCATTGAAGAACAAATGAAATTACATACAACTGGGCCCGAAGGCCACTTGACATCAACCAATAAATGAAGAGAAAAGAGTCTCAATGCCTAGCCTATCGACCGACTACACGAAGGAAGGAATCAACTTGGGAAACCCTCAGACAAGATAAATTGTAACAACGAACGACCCTACTGATTTTGTTTGGAAGAAGGTACAAGTAGTAGCCCAACCATGAGCATTCCCAACCTACATAAAGACCATAATAAATATTAGTGTTGATATATAGAGAAATTGGAGGAACGAACGATGAACAAAAGAAACCCCAAGTGAACTTACCCACTTATTAGTTAGCACTGGACAAATGAACCCACATTTGGATTGTGGCCACTGAAGAGAAGCTTGCTCACGAGGAGCAACAATTGTTAGTTCTTAAGAAAATATGAGGAAATAAATTTTAGCAGGGAAAGAGTTGTTACCTTGCTAAAGCCGAACAACACTGAGGGAAGGGTCCTTCATCGTCATGCCTTGCATTCACAAATACATTGAGGACAAGTTAAACAGAGAAATAATCATACAAACCGCCAGAAAATAGCATTGAAGAAACTTAGCAGAATGCATTAAGGAACGGGAGGAGAAACCGTAATGACCAGAAGAGCACTAGACCACAGAGAAAATAGAGAAACCCTCATGTAAAACCAACAAAGCCAATGATATAGTAACAAAGACAAACTAACTAGATAGCTGAAGAAGAAAACTAAGTAGAGTTATCCAACCAACCAACAGAGAAACCCATAGCCAGGTGTGGATAGAGCATCAAGCTCGAACTCGTTACAGTCACCAATACACCAGTGGATGGAGCTCTTACCATTGAACAATGTAAAGTGAAAAATGTCGGAGTGAATGAAGTGAGGGTTAGCTTTTAGTCCAAGAGCAGGAAGGAAACCCAAGACCAGGACAACTGTCCTCTCACCTACCGACGTACCAATCATCAATACAGCCATCAATACCAACAAAATATTTGCGCTAACATTTAGATTACCAATTAATCATTGATTAAATGATTTTCACTAATCATTGTTATTAAGTGTTAATCCCTAAGTCAGGGGTTGGTCCCATCAAAAAATCACCTTAATTAGAGCTCATATGTGGAATGCATTCCCATGGAAATTTTTCCTACCGTGTTAACCACCATGGTATTAATACATCCTATGTTAACCACCATCTCATACATAAGGGGATAATCACATGTGAAATTTATGAATGTTCTAGAAGTTCCAAAAATAGTATCACTAATTGATTTTGGAGGATGCAAGAACCCTAACCCTAGATGGCTATTGGGCTATCTTGAACACTAAGTTGTTAGGAGGAGATGGGTTTCCATTATTTAGCATTTTACTTATTTCATACTAATTATAACATATAGGAGTGGGATTTGAGAATATATTATAGGAGGGAAAGATTTTATAATAGCTAATCAAGCAACAAAGATAAAGGAAAGTCCACAATGAGTGTATTTTTCTTTGTATTTCAATTTCCATAGCTAAATAAAATAGAGCAAAGCATAGGCCTCACCTTCTATCTAGGTTTTCTTCTATGTTAAGTTTCATATGATACATCTCATGGTCATTTGTGTGGATGGTGTATTATTTTTCTTTCTTATTTAATTTTCAATTTTAGTTATTTCATAAATGTAAGCATTAACATAGTAATAATTAAACTGGGATCTAAAGAAATAAATTGCATAATCTAGGATTTTAGAATATTATAAGATCTACTGTGATGAATTATTACTGAGGAATATGCATGGAAATTTACATATAAAGGTTTGAACTATCCTATATATGACAAAAAACTCTATTCCTTAGTTGAAGTTGTTAAGAAGTGTTATCACTAGCTGATAGGAATGGAAACTATTATCCACATTCATCACTAGTCACTGCAATATTTGTATATCTTGATAAAGCTAGTGTAAAAAAGATATTACAAGTGAATGGGAGTTTTACAACACTTTCATATAGTCATAAAATATAGGAATGGAAAAAATAATAAGTTGTTATAACTGATTTCAAGGCCACCCACATCCAAGACCACACCTTTGGAAACTCTTATTCCTAGTGATACCTTTTCCCATGATGCACAAAAAGAGGCATACACAAAAGATGAGGAATTTATTAAAGTGTTTTAGCAATGACAAGAAAAAATTAATATAGAAAAATTACAATAAGGGTAACTATCGTTTCCAAAATATGTTATCTATAAGATAGATAGTATTTTGTTCCTTAATATGAACAATTATAGCCTATCAAAGAGGACCACACTTCCAGGTTCGCAAGAAATTTTGGTGTTTGGAAGATATTTACCAATTTACAGAAGTATCTATATGTATCTATATTGACCTAAAAAGAAGGATGTAGTGTAATATATTAGAGCATGCATAGTTTGTTGTACTAACAAGAATGATATAGAAAGAATGTTGTATTTAATTCCTTACATATACTAAATTAACCATGGGAAATAATTTCCATGGATTTTGTGGGTGGGTTTCCAACAACAAAGAAGGGACATTACTATTTATTCTTGGTAGATGATTGGTTCAATAATATGTAAATGTGTATGCCTTATAAAACTACTATTGAAGAATCAGAAGCATTATTATCAAACATGTTAAAAATTTGCAATTTAGGTAAAACTCCACTTTGGACAGCTCACTTCATGGAGAAAATTATTGCATTAAATTCTTATTTTGGAGAGGACCAAAATTGACCTAAAGATCACTCAAATCATGATAAGGGAAAGTGTAATTATGAATAGAATCCCACATGTGCATATTTGATAAGGTCGGCCTTAAAGGAAAGTGGACCACCTTTGAAGGCTATAAATACAAGTTGTTGGAAATACTGAGAGGGGGGTTGAATCAGTATTCCTTAGTAATTAGCACTTTTAAATATTTTCAGAGAATTAGTTAATTTTCAATTATTATTAATGCTTATGCAGTAATAACAGTAAATAAAAGAACACATTGTACATAAAAAGATTAGGTGGAAAACCCCCTCTGGGTCAAAAAACATCGAATGCTTTAATAATAAACTCTTTAATCTTCAGCCCCAACTAAAATTAAAGAAACAACTTCCTATAATTATAGAAAATTCTTCTCCATCTCCCACTCGAAGGACACCCTAATGTCCTGGTTTCTTCAGTAATCAACTGAATGGATGCCCCAACATGCTAAACCAACCTACCACCCTGAAGTGTTCATAGGCTCCAACCTGTAGATGACTTCATGCACCAGCCTAGCACCTCCATGCCACCCTATAATGATTGAAATGAGACAAGAGTGTGGATTCTCATACCAGGGGCAACGACCCATGATACAATATGATTTACAAATATTTTGACTAAACACCCAACCACACTATGACCTGCAACCCAACCATGACATCATCCTAACAAAGACTCATGTACCTCCCAATAATGCATTTTTTACTCTAGGCAGATTGTCTCTTTTACAATAATGACTCTTCCAATGATGACACATTTAGAAATGACTCTTTTACAACTTTACAATGATGACTTTTAGCCTTGACACATCTTCACAATATACGGACGGTTGTCACGTCTTTAAAGCATGTCCTGTTGCAATGCTTCATTTGATTTGATACTTCTTCCATAGAATTCTTGCTTGAAGTTGTACTTGAATCTTCTTCTACTGGCATGTAAAATTTTCTTGGGAAAACCAATGCCAAATCAAAAAAAAAATGCCCTTCAATGTACCTCTTCTTGTAAAACACATGTAAGTGCATAATAATGAATAAATACAAATTAAAATTACAATGTGTACCTGAATTTTACTTGTCACTTTTGTTGTTGACTTGTTGTAGTAGTAGGCAAAGACTCCCACTCTTGATATAGGCCTGGATTCTATGCACAACCATATCCAAAACTGACCTAAAGATATATACAATAAAAACTGATGACAAACCCTAGACTTGTGATGGAACAAATTCTAAGCATAACAAAAGAGACCATTCTATATACTTAAGTTGTCCTAAAAAAATATATATTAGAGATGATATGCATATTTCAAATGTAAACACTAATCATACATACCTTTCTGTAGGAGACTTACCCTTTACTATTGGTGTGTGGTCCTTACTACAGTGATCCTTGAATGCATGCTTTTTCTTGCCTTCTAGGATATAGATATTGAATCTATTGTATCTATGTAATTTCGGATCTCCAGGGTCTAAAATGTCATCTTATGGTAGCTGATGAGCTCCAAAATTAGTAACAATTTGGGCTCATTTGGCCTAATTTTCATTGTTCAGTCCTTGTTCAAATCCATCATTTTCTATAGTTTATGCATTCTTTTTAGTACGTTTGTGTCTTTGGTATGAATAAGGGAAGTTACTTTTCCTAGGTGGTTAACACGTGTCTATTTCAGGTTTTTGACATATTGGAGCAAAGTCAAAGCAATCATGAGCTATAAGGCAGCCAAGCCTGAAGTGAGGACTTGAAGGGGGGGTGCCTACCGCATTCAATGACCCTTCCTCGGGATCTTCACCTCCAACTCCGAGCTCCAAAGACCACCAAACCGAATCTAAAAGGCAGCCAATCAACATTTAGAAAGGGACTGTTTGACTCACAGTTTGACAGCCGAGTTCCACAGGTTGAGGAGGCTAGCTAGGTCCCTCGTGATCTATAAATGTTGAGGCATCAGCCTTCGTAAAAATACTTTTGAAACTATTGTGTACTTTGCACCTCAGTGTTGCAGCTCTATTTTGTTCTTTTGTAGCCATTTTTGGCATGACTGTTATGATTATTTTTGGATAATGAGAAGCAGTTTGGTTTCCTATCAAATCTGAGTTTTTCATAGGAGCCAAAGCTCTCAGGGTTGGGCCCAACCTGAGAGCCTAGGGCCTCCTTTTTGTATTGTGACTTTTCCTTTACGTATCACTGTTTTCCTTTATGCATTTGAACACATTTCTGCTAGGTAGATTTCGTTATGTTGCTGGAATATATCACTGTTTATGAATGACTTTGGTTTAGGTGTTTTGGTAGGATAATAACAGCAAGATTTCCAAGAAAAAGGGACAACCACACTCCTGGTTTCACCTCGCCCTTATTGGATTTGAGGCTGGAATTGAGGAAACAGTGCTGCCTCACAAAAACACTAGTTTTCTTGTTTATGCAATCTTTTAGTGTGCTTGTTTTATTTGAAGAGATTAGTCATGGGTTTGGACATCTAAAATGTTTCTTTACATAGATGGTGTACAAGGTTTTCTTCCCAAATAAAGTTGCTGCTCCTTTATGTTGTTGATGGTTAGACTAGACTAGTTTAGGATTGGATCATTTGTAGGTCTTTGTTGATTTGATCAAGGCCCATTGTGCAGGGCATCTTCTTTCTTCATCCATCCTCCCAAAGTATCATCTAAGCCTCATGTTCTGTCTCGTAGCTAAGTTGCCCGTTTCCCATCTATCATTTGTGTCCATGAAACCTTACCTCCTTACTCATCATTGCCTTAGTCATCTTCAAGCCAAGTCAGCCTTCTAGACCTCTTCACCGATCCACCCACCAGTCCTTAGGCCATTTTCAGACCCCTATCCTACCTCTAGATCCATCCATGCACCTTCCCTCACTCATCCACCTCCTAAAAACCGACTTCCAAACATCCTGTAGAAATTCTGAAGTTTCCTGTAGAAATCATGGAACATCTTGTAGAACCCCTGCAGACTTCCTGTAGAAGCTCACAAGTGAGGTTTCCTGATAGCCAAACCTTGTGAAACTCTGGGGAAGAGTGTTAGGGACTCCTTAGACCCTCTCTGAGCCTTTCCAACCATTTCCAAGCATTCCTCTTCCTTGATCCACCCCTGCACAGTAAAGCACAGTTCAAGCATATGCATGTGAAAATCGGCACTTAATCATAAAAAAAATACAAAAAGATACTTCCTAGGACAAAAGTAGTCTAAGACATATGCATTTTCCCTTTTTGAAGTCAATGGCATCTCATTCAGTAGTTTGCACCCTCATTTTTGCATCAGTAGAACTAGCTGGTAGAATTAGGGTTTACTAGGGTTTGCATTTCTTTTTGGCTTTCAGTTTCCTTTTCGCAAATAGATTAGCTTCCTTTGAGTTAGCTTTCGTTCATCACTTAAAAGCTTCTTCTGAGAACTCATAGAAGTTGGCTAAAGCCCCTAGCGGACTTGTGCCGACTGACCAAGTGACAGCTGCGGCAAGAGCTAGTACTTGTGCATACATCACCGTCGCTTCCAAGTTTGTTACGAACAACCGGGTTGATAAAAGTAAAGAAGGGAGTCCCAGGAGTTGCAGCATTATTGCTGCAATATTGGAGCCCACCACCTGTGGTAGACCCTGTTCAGTGGGAGACCTGTGAGATCGATTCTGGTGGTGAAAGAGGATGGCGAGCAGTGGAAAGATAGAGATCGAGAAATTTAATGGTCAGTGTTTTGAGTTGTTGAAACTCAAGATGGAGGATCTGTTGGTGGATAAAGACCAGTGCATCGCAGTAGATCTGGGTACTAAACCAACGAGAGTGTTCAATGAAGAATGGAAGAAGTTGGATCAGAAGGCAAAGAGCACAATACAATTGTGTGTCTCAGATTTAGTATTGCTAAATGTATCAGGGGAAGCTATGACGAAGGCTTTGTAGGACAAGTTAGGGAATTTGTTCCAATCTAAGTCTTTGGTGAATAAACTATTCCTACAGAGAAAGCTGTATAACCTGAGGATGAAAGATGGAGACTCAGTGACAGAGCATCTGAATACATTTAATACTGTGGTAAGTCAGTTAGCATCTGTTGATATTAAAATTTCAGATGAAGATAAGTGCATCAGTTTGTTGTGTTCTCTACCAGATTCGTGGGATAGTCTGGTTATTGCAATAGGTAGCAATGCAGTTGCCTTGCACTTTGATGAAATAGTCTCATCGTTGCTGACGGAGGAGATGAGACGAAAAAATATGGAGAGCCAAAATGGTAATGCCTTGTTTGTATGAGGGCGGACCCAGAACAAAAACAAAAATAAGTCATCGAGTGGGAGATCTAAATCTACAGGAAAGCTTGTAAAAGTGGTGTGATAGAAATTTGGAAAGGAAGGGCACTACAAAAGGGACTGTAAATCTAAAGCTCCTGACAAAGGAAAGGGATCTGATGAGGCTCCTTTTGCAGAGGTGAAAACCACCTTAGATGAAGGTGGGGATGTGTACTTGG
>APFE030928112.1:22992-56259 GCA_000404065.3 Pinus taeda | reverse complement strand
TTTCATAAGGAAAGGGAAACATATAAAAATAGGGAATTTCTAAGGGACAATTCACAAACTGTGAAACATACAATCTCATCTTAATTACTGGGAAATCATTTGCAAAGAAATGTTTTTATTAGGGAAACATGGATGATAATAACCAAGAGAAAGGATATACATGCTCAACAGGGGGTAAGGGACAGCATGTATAATAGGGGTATGGGACAACATTGTTGATTTGATTTTTTGTCTTCTAACGTACATCATAGGGCAAACTCTATTTTTTCAAAGGGATTCATGTACATTTGGTCATAAGGGGAAATGGGATTTTATTTAAACAGGGATATTAGGGATAAAAGGGAAAACAGGGCTTATGGTTTTGGGAGACACAACAACATGATTTTGTAATCACCATTCACAGCAATATGTCCTTTTTATAAATATACACAGTTGCATTTCTTTGGTTTTGCTTTGAATATACACAGCAAATATGTTCTCTATTTTGTAATGACTATGCACAGTCATATTGCCTTTTTCTTTTTGTTTTTGACATTTTGCCATCATATTGCCTTTTCTTTTTGTTCTTGACATTTTGCCATCATATTGCCTTTTCTTTTTGCACATCATTTTATTCTTGCTGTGTTTATTTGTTTTCCTTGCTGTGTGAAGGACGTTAGGGTTTTTTGTAGATTAGATGGAGGGCATTAGGGTTTAGGGAATATATGTGAGGGAGGGATAGGGTTTAGGTATTGGGGATCGGAAATTTTAATATTCTTTGCAAATGACATAAGATAGAGACATATCGTAACAATTTTGAATTTAATGGGAAACAATGGAGGGAATAAATGGGAGTTTAAAACCTTGAAAACACACCAACCCTAGCACTATGCCTACATTGACAACAGCTACATTTCACCATTTCTCTTGCTAATTTTTGAAGAAGAAAACCATTAGACACATCATCATGCAATCATCACTTGCCATCATGGATAAATTTGGAGCTTACCTGGTCGATTTAGCAATTTGGGAGGGCGATTTGGGTGATTTGGCACGTTTCTAGCAAACCCAGCTCGACTAGTCGCACCTCCCACTCAACTAGTCACACCCCTCTGAATCGTCGCTCCAGTTCAAAAATTACACTGTGGGAGCAGCTCTGACTAGTTGCACCTGCCCAACTAGTCGCACCTCCAACTCGACTAGTCGCACCTCCAGAAATGACCAAAATCGCTGCAAAATCGCCTTTCTTTGCTTCTCTTTGTGTCTTGCAAGTTTGTCAATGCATAATGTGGCCATGAAGAGGATTGTTTGGTCTTTATAGGTCCACATTTAAAAAAAATTAAAACATCAAACCCACTTTCAAATGTTGCATGTTTTGGCATTTAATTTAACACTGTTTTTTTAAGTTGCACTTTGCCTGAAATTGACCTTTTGAGTGTTTTCACTTGGTTCTTTTTGCAGGTTGATTCTCTGATGGATTCTAAGGAAGAAACCAGGGTTGTTGCTGGCATTCTGAAGATTTTTTGAAAATTTTCTTTATTGTTGCCATTTTCACATGACCTTGGGTTTAAAAACGGAGTTTTTAAAACCAAGGTAAAAATAAGCTATAGCAGATGAAAAATATCAATAGAACATAATTACAAACCTCCTCTGGCTTGCTGAAGACCATCAGACTTTGGACTCATGACCTGGCAATGATTTTGACTGAAACCCTAGACCTAGACTTGGAATTTCAAGACAAAAATGAAACAAGTGTGACACAAGGTTTTTTCAAATGGTATGACCTGATTCCAGCAAAGCCAAGAAGGGAACAAGACCAGCTCCTCCATTAGTGTTATGGCATGCCTAATGGGATGCAAAACTGATGCTGATGAGACACCTACATATGCATATGCAAAGAGCTGTTTGATCACCGATGGAGGGCATTAAGACCTACACTAACAGGTTGAAAAAGTAATTTGCAGGTGCTGGCAAACATGGGCAGGCTCTGGCTTTGCAAGTTGTGTTTTCTAGGGATTGTAGCAAGCTGAGTTTCTAGAAAAGTGTTGAGAATTTCTATGACTGTTCCTCTATAATATCCTAATCTAGGATCTCTAGTTAAATATTTTCCTTTAATCTGTTTAATTATTAATTCTGAATCTCTTATGACGGACACTTTGATTGCTCCTAATCTTTTGACAAGTTTAAGACCCAACAAGAGAGCCTCATATTCTGCGATATTATTGGTGCAATTGAAATTTAATTTGTAGGCATGGCCTTTAGCATGATTGTTTTTTAAATTGTACACCGAAACTCCTTCCCCTGCCCCTAGTTTATTGACTGAGCCATCAAATTCTAAATGCCAAAGGATTTCATGCGCATAATTGGTGTCTGGGGTAGTAGGAGCTTGTTTAGCAGTGGAATCTAGTTTTTCGTTCTCATCTGATTTTTCTTTGTTATCTGATATTTCCTGAATACGAACACTTGATTTTTCTTTTTTAATTTCTTTTGGTTCTGCTACTAAAACCTTTAAAGTATTGGTAGGACTGGTTTCTGCATTGTAAAGGATGAATGAATCCATATAAGAGTGCACTGAGTAGGTGGGGAAATTTTGGGGTCTTTCCTGACTACTTACTACATATTTCATCAATGTTTCTCTGTATATTTTCTTTGGTTGTCCAAAAACCGATATAGTAGCATATGACATATCCAGTTGAAGAGATCATTGAAACTCAACACCCCAGGATCTGGACAATAACATGCCATATTTGGGTGGTATATCTGCTACCACTATGTCCATTAAAATTGTTTTTGCAGGGTATTGAACCAATGAGACACACAAGTCTTTTATCAATCCTAAACATCTCATTTGACTAGAATCAAAAGAAAACAAATCTTTGTATGTTCTAGTGATGTTTAGGTCTAGCTTTTCCATTACATACTTGGGCATGAGATTATGAGATGCCTCAGAGTCAAACATGGCATTGCGAATAATCTTATCATGTATGTTTAAGCTCAAATAGAAGGGAGGAATTCCTCCTTCCAATAGTTTTCCATTCACTTTTGGGCCAAAGATTAATTTGGGTTGATCATCAAAAAGATTAACTGAGTATTCAGTTCCAGTAATTTTCAGTGATCTATTGATTTGGGTTTAGTAGGTCTCACGTTTAACTAATTTAGATAATGGGACAACAATTTTCAGCTTACTTACTTCAGTTTCCAGAATAAAGGGTTTTTCTATTTGGGCCTTTGGATTTCAAACAGCGGTATTCTCTCCGTTTTCAATGTTTTTTGTGTTTTTCTCCCTTTTAGGAGTGGAATCATGATTTGTTTATTCTCCTAGATCAACCTCTGGAGGTTCTTTCATAGTTCCTTTGGGAGGAAGGGAAGTGGAGGGCTATTTGTTGTTTGGTTGGTTGTCAGATACATCTTCAATTATGGGGTTAGAAGGATTAGTATTTGATCTAGCAAGAATATGTACAGGTGTGGTTATTGTCTTACCTCTTGTGTGCTGATTTGGAACCTTTTGCTTGTTTGTTTCAAGAACATCAATTCTCCTATTTCTTAAGTTGTATTGCTTATGCACCTCAAAGATGGCCATGTCATATCCTTCTCTAAAGTCGAATGATTCACCTGATTGAGTTTGGAACTGTTTAAGAATGTGGGCCTCTTGATCTTCTTGGACCAAGAAAACTTCTCCTTCATTACTAAGCCCCATCAAATTGATTTGAGTATCTTCTTCCGGACCTTCAGAGTTGGAAGCTTCTGCATAATTCTCCTAGAACGGGGGTCTAATGTTTTGGTGAGGACCACTCTTTCCAGTGTTCAAGTTTTGATTTTTCCTGAAATCATGATTTCTCCCTATGTTGGTTTGCTGACCATCCCAAGGAGATTTCCTTTCAATTGTCTCTACGCTGTCTCCTAGTCTATCCATTCCTTTAATTATGGAATCTAGCTTTTGTTCAAAGGGTGAGCTTTCTTCCTTTAATGGTATCCTCCTTTCACTCCTAGCCTTGGCTCTTTTGGATATTAGGTTGGCTTCAACACTGACTACTATGCTTTGCATATCTTCCAAAGTAGGGGGAGATCGTTCTATCAGCTGGAAAGCCATGTCAGAATCAAATCCATCTGGGAATTTGATTAAGGCTAAACCCGGTGGGGGTCTAAGATTTTGAGGGATGGCCTTATACACACTGTTGAATCTAGTGCAATAATCCTACACAGTCTTTTGTGGTCCTCTTCTTAAGTTTTCGTATTCAGATAGAATTTGAAGGGGGTCTTTCTTTTTTTCCCACCTGTTTAGGAATTGTTGATAGAGAGTTGCTAGGCTGTCTATACTATTTGCTGCTAAACCTCTGAACCAGGTTCTAACTACCCCGGTTAAACTTTGAACGAATATTCTCATTTACACATCATCAACATCTATTTCATAAATTTCAAAGTAACTAGTCATCTTCTTGGTGTGTTGCTAGGCTGTATAGGTATCAATACCATCAAAAGTAGTGATCTTACTTTGGTAATCCTAGGGGATGACACCTAATTTTGCTGGTAGTACCAGGGGGTATATCTATTTGCTATTGATGTAGGTAATGGTGAAACAAGAGCTGGGGTTGGGATAACAGTGGATGTTTGAGTTGTGGATGGAGAGCTAAAGGGGATGATCTGATGTGGAGTGGTTTGAGGTTGAGATGTATGAGGAAATGGTGATGAGCTTGTAGAAACAGAAGTGATTACAGAGAGATTGGGGCTTCCTCCAGTGGTAAGATCAAATTTTGGTGAGTTCTGCAAATATCTATCAATTGACAAATTGGCTACTTGGAGCTCTAATTCTCGGATGAACTCTGAGTCTTGGACTAGGTCAACTAATTCAAAATCAGATGAAGTTGTAAACAAAGAGGTTTCAAAGTATTCGTCAAAGGGTTGGTCTTCGAGGTAAATCCACCTAGCAGGACAGGATGAAGGTCTGAAGGTGGGTCGAGGACTAACAGAACTTTCTTGTCTTCTAAGAATTCTGGGGATCAGATTGGGGTTCTCAAACACTTGTGGTGGATTGGGATCAGGATTAGCTCTAGTGTAACGAGTCCTTTCTGAAGTCAGGTTTTCAGATTTTGTTTTTGGTTTTTTTAACTGATATCAAAACAAACAACTTCTATGATTTCTTTAAGATGCTTTAGATTTAGGGTTTAAACTTTCTTAAAGATTTGTTGTGACTGAGGAATTGTATTCCCCAATGGAGTCGCCACTATGTTATCACTGAGATTTTCCTTGAAGTTGTCAGAAGAAGGAAAGGGGTCCGAGGTAACCACAAACCAATCTTTTAAGTATAGAATCTATCCAATCTATACTCAAAGAGGGCTCTCTCTTTATGATTTAGCTTTGTTTTGTGAGATATTAGGCTAGTTATGGAAGGTTGGGGGGTTTTGATTTTGTTTGGTGGTGGAATTCAGGAGTAGATGGATAGAACAAGGTATTTCAGGCCATTGAGTCAACTAAAGATGGCTTAATTGGATCAGGTTGATTCAACAAAGGAGGGCTTCACAGGGAAATATAGCTAAAAAATATACAAATGGTAACTTGAAAGGGTGAAATGGTCTTGAAAAGGAGGAAGGGAAATTAAGAATCCTTCAACAAAGTTCAAGAAGAGGGACCGTGGGTGATCATTAACAAAGAGAAATTAAGAATTCTTTATTAAATGGCCACAATGATTTACTAAAAAGAAGGGAGCAATTAAGAATTCCCTACCTATGATAGCTTAGAAGAAAACATTAAGAATATAAACAATTTTAAAGACAAAATGCAATAAAGCTCTTTCTGAAATATACTTTTTCATTTATCATTCAGATATGGAACAATATGAATATTTAAACAAGAAAACTATAAAAACATAAGATATAGAATACTTATTTGCTTCTCGTTTGACATAGGAATCCTGTAAAATTACTTTGCTTTATTACTTTGTCTAGCCAGCCATACAACAGTTGTTCAATAGCACTTCTATTCCAAAATAAAGAGTCTACAGAAATGTCTCAGAATCCACACTCAGTACTTTGAATGGGGGAGTACTTATACAAAATTTACAATAAAATATCTCCTAACTGAGAGAGATATATTCTAGGAAAACTAAATATATTTTACATGAATACAGAGACAGATGGTCTCAAAAATAGAAACTGAAAGTGAATTGCTTGGCTGTTGTCCCTGTTTTTGTTGAAGGAGTTGGAGGCAGGCCCTATGATTGAGCATCTTGTTGTCTTGCTCGTAATTCTGCTATGACTGATTGTTTTCATCTTTTCATTGATACTATTTTACCTGTGACTGATATTGTTTACCTACTTTGCCTGCTTTACCATCCTCTGATTTACCTACTTTACCATCCTTCACCTTCTTTTACCAAAATTGACTATGGTAAATATTTCAATTTACTTTTTACCAAGGTAAATCATAAGATGTCTGCCGTATCGGTCCACCAATCATCCCTTGGTATCCTAGTACTTGTTAGATTTCTATAGATTTCATCTGCTTCTGTGTATTTTACAAAATTTGGTTGTACTGGAAACAAATGTTTCAATTCATGCTCAACATAAAAGAGGTTCTCCAAACTATCATAGAGAACTCTTCCAGTGGGTAATGCCTTGAGTGCAGATGAACTAGCAGAAGAACTCGCTTTCCTGTTTGCATACTGATGTAATTTGTTGACATAATCATGCTGCTTTATTAACTTATCATTGATAACTAAAGGAATTGGAAGTCCTTTACTTTGTAAGATGCCAAACATTTCCATAAATTCATCTATATCTTCTTGCATAATCTGACATTTTCTTTCCAGGTTTTGCATTAGATTTCTTTTTGTCAATACTTTTTTGGTTTCAAGGATGGTTCTAGTTCTATCCTCAATATTTAGCTGTTCCAATTGATGCATGTTTCTGTTGTTTAGAAAGTTTATTAACCTGATAGCTTCTTCAGGTTTCCCTCCTATCTCTTCCTTGGTTTTTGCAATCTCTTGAAGAGTAGCTTTCACTAGGTCAATCTATTCAAAAATGATTTGAATTGATGACCAAACATCATTTAATGATTAAGTGATGTTGGTCCATAATATTTTCTTGATATCTGTTAAAGGCTTTTCAAATGTGAGATCATTTTCCAGTGTTTTTACTTGTTGAGCCAAGCCTTTGTTTTTCCTCCTTCAGCAAAATTAATTTTTGAGACATCATACTTTTGTTCCAAGGTAATGAATTTCTCCTTTACTTTCTGCAATTCAGAAACCTGGAGCTTCATTTCCTCCATTGACTTGATTAATTCTTCAGTGCTCTGACTTGAAGTTCCTACCTGTGCTGTACCTGTAATAGTTTTTGCTGTGGCCAAAGGGATATTTGGTGCTAGAGCAGTTGTCAACGTGGAAGGAACTGCTGTAGAAACCACTAGTACTACATTTTGAGGCTGAGAGGTCAACTCACTCTGCTTGCTTTGTAGTGTTTTCTCTAATTCCTGCTCTGTCTCCTTTAATTGCTCATTTAATTTGAGGACTAAGTCCATAAGCTTTTCTTCAGTCTTCTTTTCAATTACTTTAGCAGTCTATGGATGCATAAGTGGTGGCAATTTCAACTGCTTTCTCAGGGCAACTATATCTTCATTTTTCCTCTTTATTAGGGCCTCTGCAGCTTTGACATCCTTTGGGTTATGGCCCAAGCTAATAATCAAATCCTCCAATGATTTGATTCTGTTGTCCTTTGCCTGTGAGGAGGCTCTTTCTAACTACAATTGAGCCATGGTATTGTTCAGTGAATTCTCCAATCTATGTGCCATCGTGGCCTTGCTTGTCAATGTGGAATAAACCATTTCCTTTGTTTGCTTATGCAATTCTATTTGATCTATGGGGTGAATGTCTTTGGCCAAGACCTCAAAATCAGTTTTGAGGTAGTCTGCAAGTGACTTAGGTTGCTGTATTGTAGGCTTTAGAAAACTCATCTTCATTTTCCTTCTTTGATGTCATAAGCTGACATCAACCTGGTTTGATTGGTAGGAGCCATCTTCAAGTATTGAGTGTAAGCTTGGGCCTTCAGCTGTTCATTTTTGGCCTTTATCTCCTTGAATTTTTCTTTGATGTCCAAGGTCTTGTTAGATGAAGACCTAAAAGATGAAACTTCAATACTTTGTTGTCTTTCAAGCTCTTGTCTTTGTGAACTAGATGGTGTCCCACCTACTGGGAAAGTATGCAAACTGTCTCCACCTTCTTTCCTCAAACTCCCTGTTGTTTCTTCAAAAAATTCTTCTTCTGAATGTGCATTTAGCTTGTGCCTCTTAGCACCAGGCTAGTCTGAAGGACCATTGGCAGGGGTAGCTACTTCCCTGTCTCTTTTTAAGCTCTTTTCCTCATTCAGAGGAGTCTGCAAAACTAGGGGATCTCCCATATTAACTTGACCTGGATAGGTCTGTGGTTGAGCCTGTTCTTCAGAGATTTCAAGCTGTTTTGACATGTCTGGTTGCCTTGATGCTGGAGTACTGGTTCCTTGTTCTTTTCCCTATGATGGTTCTGCAAGGGGTGCACTAGTTTCCTGTGAGTGCCTTTGAGAAGTATCTGCTGTAGAGGCACTAGTTCTTGGTGTTGGCTTCTGAGAAGTCCCAATTGGTACCTGTTCAAAAGAGTCTAGGTCAAGTCTCTTTTCTAGGTCTTTCATCACATTTTCTACATTGACTTGATCAATATCCATCTCAATTAGAGTTCCTTCCCTCCATTCATCTATATTAGCATATTTCTCTAGTTCAGCGATTCTGTGATGAAAATATAGTGATAACTTATTTTTCATTCTCCTATCACAAATGAAATTGTGTGGGTCATATCTCCAACCAAAAATTTTATTTAATCTCATGTGTTCTAGGATTTCTTCTGCCGCTTTGCCTGTTTCTCTATTGTTGTAGACAAATGGGCCTTGGTGATCCTTAATTCTCAAATGTGCTTTTTTTTTTTGCCCTGGTAAAGTGAATCTGATCAGAGTTTATCATTTGTTTATGATATTCCAATGCAAACAACCTCATAGAAACATATTTTGGTAGTTTGAATGGAAGAAGTTCACAACCATATATTCTGATCTCTGTGTGATTCTGGCACAAGTACCAGTCACCTACCTTGTACTATTTGCATAGCTGAAGGATTCTTTTGATTTCATCACTAATCCTAGGAGGAGGATTTCCTATCAGCATGGTGGTCACTGGGTGGACAAATTGGTCAATGAATTCATTGTATGAATAGGGGCAAGCTAGTGAATAGTGGAAGATAGAAGTCCAAAAAATGACTTTGTAGAGAATGGGAACTTGTGAGACTGATAGTAAATGAAGAGGTGATATATGAAGGTCGAATGCTTTAATACTTTTTCATTTTCTAGTCTCATGAACTGGTCATGGATTTTTTCAGCAATGAATGCAACATAGTTGTACTTGACAGCGGGAGGCTGACCAGGGGTAAAAATGGACATTAAAACTAGGGTCAATTCATCAACATACTCACTAGTATTGAATCCCATGACTACAGCTATCATATCAACTATAGTTTTCCTTGTCTCTGTGAAGAAAACTAACAAATAAGGAGGGGGATTTTTGGGTTGATGTTGCTTATCTATGAAAGTTTGGCAAAGGTGACTAAGTTCAGACTGGGAAAATTTGGATGATTTCTCTAGCAAATCTCCAAGGGAAATGGGGGTGAGGGCTTGACTGGGCCGAAACTGGAGCATCTCATTGATTGAGTATGCAGTAATTGTGAATAGGACAATTTGATTTGGGGACATTACTGCTTTGAGATTGGGATCATAATTGGCATGCCACTGATGGATAATGTCAGGGAAAATGCGCATAGAGGGGAGAAAGTACATTGGGAGATTTGATTCCCAAAGTCCTATAGTATCATAGCCATTTAAATAATTGTCTCGACATTGGCAAAATACTTTCAGGTGGTCTTTATCGGTATCCAGGTCTTTTATTTGAAAACCTTTATCTGCTAAGGGCAGATAATCCTAATCACGGTGAGGGGTAGTGATAGGTGCTACATTGAGGGCCATGGGGGTTTCCATTCTGGTTCTTGTGGAATTAGATAGGAAACTGGGGTTTTTATGTGAAATTGGTGAAATAGAGGGCCTTGGGAAACTTGAAATGTGAATGCAACATTGAATTATGATGAAATTTGGGTTTTTCCAATTAATTATAGAGGAAAACAAGTATTTACAGGGTTTCTTGATGGAAACTGGTAAATACCTATTTTTAGGTATGGGCAATGGAATGCAGGTTCACTGGGTGTGAATGGTGACTCGGAGCGGCGTCGACTGCAAGTTTTGAGGGTGGCTGGCAGTTGGGTGTATGAGCTGGTCAACTTCAATGTTCGGGTTGCTACATGCATGCGCTTTTCAGAAATAAGAACGAAAACTGATTAACTTTGTTTTTTTATTTAAAGTCAAAACTTTGGCACGTTCGGGATTTGGATGGGTGGTGTCAGTGGGAGAATGATTTAATGTTTTGTCGATAGCGGGAGGTGGTAAGCGATTTTCATCGCATTGCTACTGGAGGGGAGCCGGTATTTTGGCACGATCGCGCATGTGTCGTTTTCACTTTCTTTAGCTTTTGCAAGTGTTATTTTCATTTTTTTCATACTGTCACAAGCGTCACTTTTAATTGTTTGTACTCATGCATGTGTTGCACCTTAGCACACCAGTAGAGGTAGTCCTAGCATACTATTCTGCATTATTTGATCCTATATACCATAAGAATATGCATTAGACACTCTCCCACAACTTAGTGCACTTTTTGATTGCAGTCGACACTTGTGTCGTAATTTGTATTCTAAGTGTCGCAAAACTACGTTTCAATTGTCGCACTTAGAAATAAGTGTCGTTTTGCTATCGTTTCAAGGTATGCATGTTGATTTTGGGTATTGTGCATTCTTCGGTTTGTGTTGATTTTATACGATTGTGAGATCAGTATTTTAGGGCTTATTTTCTTGCCTTGTTCTTTCTAGTCTCATTGATCCCACACTTAGTCATTTTTAGAGCTTCCACTATTTTTGCAACCTGCTAACCCTTCTCCCTCCTGAAACTACGTACTGTGTAGTATTAAGTCACAATGAATCTTCCTCTACCCATTGGAACTTTGCACTATGCAATCCTAGAGGAAAGTCTCCCTCAATTGTATACTTAGCAACCTTGAAGTCTAAACCATCACTCTGGCTTCCTAGCCCTGTCAACTACATAGTTCATGATCCCTCTTTCCTTATATTGCACATTACATAGTTGTAGTGGAGAGTGGGCCATCCCTGTGTCATTTTCATGCCCAACAACACAGTCCCCCAAAGTTTCCTCCTCAACTACTGCGCATTGCACAGTTACAATGAACAACCTTGCCTCTTGTCTCCTTGTCTTTCCCAATTGTGAATCCCTTCATCTAGTGGGCCTCCTACTATTCACTGCATAGTTATATTGAACAATGGGTCATGTCTAAGTCAATATCTTCCTCCTCCCTACCATCCCTCATTCCCTGTGATGGTCAACTGCACAATCTCTTCATCCTCTTCCTTGAGCACAATGTACTGCACATTCTTAGTTTATAATGCCATCAGCTTGTCTCTTGGACTTCCCTGCTGCGCAAGACCCTAGAAATCCTTCCCTAATTGTGCATTGTGCAATTCCAATGGACAATGTGGTCATCCCCAGGTCGTTATAGTCCTCAAATACATAAGTCTTAACTTCTTGCTCTCAAAAATCTTTTCCCAATGCCTCATCATAGTCAACACTTTCCATGAGAAACCATAGATAGAATACACAATTTTCAGACTGATGTTGGCTTGTCATGGGTGGAATTCATTTGCAGGTATTATCATATCGACATGGCAGGGTGATTCTTAAGATAAGTCATTAAGGAGAGGCTACAAGATATCACTTGCAAAGAAGAATCACCAAAAGGACCATCATGAAGAACCTAAATGAGTCTTGGACCAAGACAAAGACATGACAAATCATGTTGACTTCGAAGGTTCCAACACTCACCTAGACCATTTGGAGGGTGAAGATTAAGAAAAAAAAATATCCATCATGAAGAATTCATAGTCACAACAACAAAGAGAAGAGCTTGACATTGATACATCACAATGAAGTTCCATGTCTTCTCCAAGTGTTACTATAAGAGTCTTATGTGTCATTGTAT
Source organism: Pinus taeda (assembly GCA_000404065.3). NCBI lineage: Eukaryota > Viridiplantae > Streptophyta > Pinopsida > Pinales > Pinaceae > Pinus > Pinus taeda. The sequence goes on along the minus strand of APFE030928112.1, from coordinate 44,121 downwards.
TTTTCCACATCATTTGTGAATGTAATTATGTAATTTTTCAAAAGAGAAAATGTAAATGTGTGGAAGCACAAGGGTTCCACATGGAATGTGAAAAGTCACTAGAAAGTGCTAAAGTCATGTAGAAGCCCAAAGGTCATGTAATAATTCGAAAATTCATAGTAGAAACTCAAGAGTCATGACGGAGGTGAAGAGTCACCTCTTTTGTTATAAATACACCCTCATATCTAGAGAGAAGGGGTTTTGGAATTTTCACCTTGGCTTCTCTAGTGTGGCATAAGAGAGAAGATATTTCTTTGGAGGAGAAAGTAGTGACTTAATGTTCCTTTATTGGGGCTAGTGTGGAAACATTGTAATTGTATATCTTAGGACTTTCACTTAATATATGAAGCTCTTAGATCCAACACACTTTCATGCATATGTCGTGAAGGATTGTGAGACTATTCTTTCATTATTTGTGATGTATGTTTATGTTAACACATACTAATTAAAATGAATTATTTCATTGGCTTTAGTATGCATCCAGTTTAATGTGCATTGTTACTTACTTTTATGATGGTTGTTATCTTATGAAATACTTTGTAGGTTAACTAATTATTCTTTCGATTCTCTTGTGTGGCTCTTTTAGGATAATACTATTACTTTTCTTCTAGAGGTGTGCTTTCTCCTTTCCCTTCCGTGAAAGTACCTCGTAATCACTGCAATTGTATGCCTCATAGTGTCAACTTACTTTATTGTTTCAAAGGATACTTGTATAGTATCTTATGTTGATAATTGCAACTAATGCAAATTCCTAAGAATAATGGCAACTCACCTTGTTTCCTAGTTGGGGCTCCTACTCTAAATGGTGCTAGGTCTAATTCAGACTTCATATCAAGGAGACCCTTTTGGTTGACAGATTTATAACATTTTCAACACAACGGTGTCTCCAATGGCTACACGCTCACCTCTAATGTGGGAAACTTTCATAAGGTAAGAGACTTTAGAAGCTAATCTAGTCATCATGAAATTACAAAGACGATTTCTTAAGGTTAACTTCTTGTTCGTTTTGTTTTTTCAAACAATCCTTCCAAAGCATCATATACTTCCTTGGTAGCCTGCAATGCAACAATATGAGGAATCAAGTGGTCATTTATAGAATCTACCAAGATTCTCTTATCCTTGGATTCATTCTTCTTATACATGGATTTCTCTTGAGCTCCCTCTAGCTCTAGAATGACTTTCTTCACATGATTCTGAAGCTCTTTCTATTCCAAGATAAGAAGTATCCTGGAATTCCAAGATATGAAGTTGATGACACCATCTAACTTGTCTTCAATTTTGATACTTGATGTCATAAGAGATAAAAAAAAAACAGTTAAGTTGTTGAAAACTTGTCTCTTATGCTAGCATCAAAGGATAATATTTCAACAAGAAGGCTCTAATACCATGTTGAATTTTCTTACAAGATGCACAATAGAAAATAATTTTCTGATCTGATAATTACTACCTAATGATCTTCAATCAAATTATCTCATGCCACTAATATCATCAAGAAACTATACACAAAAAATATCAACAATAAATGCAACAAAAATAATAAAGATCATATAAAGACAACCATGCACAATAGACAATATTTTTACCCTAGGAAACCCAACTTTAGGAGAAAACCCAACAAATTTTCTTTAGGAGAAATTATTTTTCACTAAGGCTTACAAATCCAATTTGTCTAGAAATATGTGCCAAATTTCAAGATAAAAATACCAATCAAACCTTCATCATCCAATAAGCCTCTGCCTACACTCTTCAAGATCTATGACATGCCCTGCGACTCCTGTATCCCTCCAAACAGACCCTACCTTAGCTCCTTTATAAGCATAAAAAACTTTAAATAAATGCTCCTAGGTTGCGGCTTCCTTCCTCAATATTGTGGCTCCCTTTGTTTTCCTCTCTCAAGAGAAATTATCCTTCATTGCTCCTTGTTAACGTGTTGAAAATGAAATGTCACATTATGTATATATACTAGTCGAATGGGGGTGAATTAGCCCAAGGGACACACCCTTTCATGTGGTTAGGCCCACTTGATCCCTCAAAAATAAATTTATTTTGATTTTTCTTCAAGACCAACTTAGGCATGCGAGAATAACTCTCAATGCTACAAAAATAAAAAAATATAAAGGGAATTCAATTGGGCTATTTACTTATATTCTATATAGGAGTTATATGGAGTGAATTTAATAAGCTCATTTACGTTTTCATCTCTTGAATATGATTCCCTAGTTGTAATGAAATTGTCTTGTAGTGAGATTGTTCTTCTTTCTTAAAGGGTAATTGCTCCAATCATTCAAACAATTGCATTGAGTTTATAAAAAGAAATCAAAATATGTATTAATTTATGAATATAACTGTAACACCTAACTAAAAAAACAACAACCAATTAAAAGTTCCAACAACATAATTTTCCATAGAATAAATAGAAATTACAAGAATATTTTACCATAATAATTGCAATCCTAATGATTGGTGCACATGTGTATTATAATGCAAATACCATCAACAACAAAACAAAGAAATAAAAATATCTTGTGTTAACAAAAATAAATGTTTAAATTGAATACTAATTTAACATTGTATTTCTAATAATAAAGAGCAAAAGTTGCATTAAATCAATTGTTATCCCTAGTGCCTATTGTAGTGTCTTCATATTAAGTAGGCATAAAGAAGACATGTGTGTACACTTTGTAAATCCAAGCAAGCAACCAGAGAAAGTAGTAAATGAAAGCAAGCTAAGTAAGTAGTACATACAGGCAAGTGTTTTATGCAGTAAGAATATCTATAGGTGGAGCCATGGAAGATTGGTAGGTACCATTTTTCAATCCAAGCAACATGAAGATGGGGAACGTATTTGAAGTGGAATTGCTTCTCCTTCGTGAGTAGTGAAAGGATTCAAAACAATGAGAGATTTTGATATTAAAAGCCGACTAATAAAATATAACTTCAATAAATATAGTATACATGCATGAGCTCCATATCAATAAGATTTTACTTTATAAAACTATAATATTTCCATTTTTGAACTTTTATTATAAAAGTAAAACATGTTAACATTATTTTTTTGTTTTTAATTTGTCATATTACACAAAAAAAAAAAATAATAAAAAACATATTCAGTAATGAAAAATAAATATATTAGGAATATAAATAATAAAAACCAAATATCAATGATGACTAAATAAATTCTATGAAATGTTCCCTATCTTTCAATGAAAAATCTCCAAAAATTTCCATTTCGAATAGACATCAGCTATTTTTTTCTTTAATTTCATTTACAATTACAGAAAATAATTTTAGCACTTACATTGACCTAAAATACTCGTTTGAAAATAAATGATAACTTCAATTTTGAGCTTGGTTCCAAAACAATTTCATGATGGCTCAATTTTTGAACTATTTTACTAAAGTTAAAAACATGTAACAATAGTTTTTTGTTTTAATTTTCATAGTACACAAAAAAAAAATGAATAATAAAAAAACATAATATCAATAAATGAAAAAAAAAATATATAAGAATATGAATAATAAAAAAACATAATATCAATAATGACAAATAAAATATACTATGAAATGTTTCCCTATCTTTCAATTGAAAAAATCTCAAATAATTTCCATTTCGAATATGACAAGTATTTTTTTACTTTAATTTTCATTTCAATAAGAAATAATTTTATGCACTTCTACATTGAGCTAAATAACTCTTGAAAATAAATGATAACTTCAATTTTGAGCCTTGGTTCCAAAACAATTTCATGATGGCTCACTTCACCATAGAATCATTCAAACTCTTTCAAGTATGATTCACATCAATATAATAGCAAAATGTTATCATGACGAGACATTAATTCACATCTCTATTAATTTTTTCTTTTCCTTTCTTAGGTGTTATCAACTAGTCAGGAACCCGCTTCTTGATCACAAGCTACCAACAAAGGACAACACAAATCTAAGTGTGATTAAGACGAGAGAGTCTATTTACAACATCCCTAGTGTTGCCCGCAACGACATAGCATTGCAATTCTCTATGTCTAGTTGTATCCAAATATTCTCTAAAGTGCTAAAGAATTATCTATATTTTAGTGTGTTGGTCTCATCTTTAACAATTTTCAATTCTTATAAAATACACAATTTCTCAAGTACCAAATAGTTGTGATCAACGATATTATAATTGGTCTTTTTTTTTAAATTGTCATTTGCATAATGTTTGATATATTTCCAATTGAGTATAGTATGCATATTTGGAGTTTCACACACTAAGTAATATTTCACTTGGCTATGACTCTGAAATTAGATTTTTACTATTATTATTAAAAAATAAAATTGTTAATATAAGTTTTGTGTTCTATTTTATAAAGAAATTTTTTTGGTCTAACTTAATCGTAAAATATAGTTAACTAAGTAAAATCATAGATGTATATGTTTAATATTAATTGGAAATGATCAAATATATTCAGTTGTGTTCATTCCAACTGTAAAAGTAGCTAATGATTTGATGCAATCATGTAAAACTATGAAAGTAGCCAATAATTTGATGAAATCATGTACAACTGTGAAAGTAGCGAATGATTTGATGTAATCATGTACGATTGTGAAAGTAGCCAATGATTTGATGCAATCATGTAAACTCATTGTTTATGTAATTTCAAATATTTTCCCAGTCATATTGAACCATTCTCAAAAATTTCTCAAATGGCTTGGTAAAACCCCTTAACTATAATGTATTTAAAGAGGAACAATTGATCTTAACTCTCAATGCAATGAATTAGATTAAAGGAGGACCTTATAAAAAATAAAACAAGTTTGAACTCATTTTTAAATAGGAATTTGGATGATGCTAACCATCACCCCAACAAGTTAAAAGGCCCAAATCACTTGTATTCACATTCAAATATGAATGTATTTAATGCATCAAAGCCATGTAACCACAAAATATATATGTTTTCTAATCAAACTAATAAATAAATCCATTTTGTAAAAGCCAATATCTCTCATCATTATACCGACACTAAATAAACTACATAAACTCTCTAAATAAAATCAAACAAAAATTTGCTATTTCACCCAAACAAACAAGAAAAGTCAATTGCTATTGAACTAAAACAAACTAGAAAAGTCAATTCTATTAATCAATTTAAACAATTCAAACATCAACTCAATTAATCAATTTAATAAATTCAAGCTTTAGTTCTATTAATCGGCTCAAGCAATTCTATTAATTAGTTCAAGCTTCAATTCTGTTAATCAATTTAATCATTTCAAGCTTTGGCTCAAGTAGTTTTATTAATCAGGCAAGCTTAAGTTCTATTAATTAATTTAATAAATTCAAGCTCTAGTTCCATTAATCAGTTTAAGCACTTTTATTAATCATTTCAAGCTTCAATGTCTAGGATTAAGGCGCAAGTGCATAGGTTAAGGCTTAAGTGCACACAATGTAAGTGTAACGCCCTCCTCCCACATCTACACAAGTAATCGACCAAATGGGGTAAACATGTAATGAGAAGTTACTATGATATGATTTGACTCCCTATGTGTCAGTTAAGGAAGTGGAACTAGTGGAACACATCACACAAACCTTCCACATCCACAACAGAACTCCCAGGAGCCATCCCAACCACTCAAGTAACCAACCCCTGAGACCAACTAAAGTTTTAGTGTATCAAACCCCTGGATGCTCCCTTCATATGGATAAGTGTATGCTTGGGAGGCTCCATAAGATCCCACAACAAGGGCAAGGGAGCCTCTAGGGACTTTTTCGCCTGCTGTTGTGCTTGCAACTCCTGGATTGTTGCCACTTTTTCAAGCCCAGAGCCCAGGTCACTGCCCAAAGCTCAATGACACCTTGAGAGATGAATTTACACAATAGAACAATGACACATTTGCAAAACATTGACAAGGACTAGATTGGACCCCTGCTAGCCATGATGGGAATTTCCCCAAACATGTCACAAACATGAAAGCTACATGTCTTAGTAACATAGCTAAGCATAGGGGTCTCATACTTATCTAAAAATCACTAAGAAACATTGATGCCTTAACACATTAGATGTAATTTCATCTATTAAGCCATAAATATATTTTTCATTCATTTACAAGTAAAAACATGATATGAGCCAAACATCATGACAATCATATAACTCATTCATAACTAGCATATAAACATCAGATATGCTACACATAGAGCAACCATATAATCCATATAACACTAAGCATATTTACCCATCAATACCCTAGGAAAGATCTTTTATTACCACAAGAAAAATGCAACTATGTCCGAGACTTCCATGTACCACTCGACCATAGGCATGGCTAAGCCAAATCTCTCTTTAGCCATTCATGCTCGTGCAATATTCCAAGCATGAATGTGGGATTTCATTTAAAAATCCATCAAACCAAACCAGGGCTTTTAGAGGCCAAGCCACCTCAACCTATCAAATCATGATTCCATGTAACACCCTCATCCCACATCTACCTAAGTAACCGGCCAACTAGGGTAAATATGCCACGAGAGGCTACTATAATGGGATTCAACCCCCTAAGTCACCTTAAGGAATTGGAATTGATGGAAAAACACCACACAAACCTTCCACCTCAGCAACAGAACTCCCAAGAGCCATCCCAACCACTTCGGTAACCAGCCCACGAGACCAACTGAATTTTTAATGCATTAAACCCCTGGACGCTCCCTTCATGTGGACAAGGGTGTTCCTGGCGACTTTTCTCTTTAGACTTGTGCCTGCGACTATGGGATTTATTCCACTTTTTTAGGCCCAAAGCCTAAGTCACTGCACATAACTCAATGACACTTTCATAACTAAAAAATAACAACAGAATAATGATGCAAATGCAATTATTTGAACAAGGAATTGAATAGAACCCTACTAGCCATGGTAGGAATTTCGTCAAACATGTCACAAATATGTAATCTACAGGTTTAAACAACATATATGAGCATAGGAGTCTCATATCGCTAAGAAGTATTCTTCCCTTATATCATGAGCTACATTATCATCTATTAGGTCATAGATACATTTTTCATTCATTTACAAATCAAAACATGAGGAGAGCCATACATTATCACTATGATAATACATGCTTATAACCAACATAATAACAACAAAAATATCAAGGATACATCAACCATAGAATCCAGATATAAACCAATACATTTACACATAATATACCAAGGAAAGCACCTCTTATCACTAGTACAAAATGACTAATTAGTTACTAAAAAACAACTAAAATTTGCATATAAACGACCTTTTTCAGTCATTGACCTATAGTAGCTAATTTACATTATCTTATAACACGACCAACTTTTCGTCATGTTTAGCTTAGTCATTATTTGGTTTCCTCAATTTTACCATCTAGTAGTATATTTAGTCATAAATTTTGTCATTAATTTTTCATTGGTTTAGTCATTAATTGTCGCAATTAACGACCAAATATAGAACAAAATGTATTACTATATGAATCCTCGAGAAAACCAATTAATGACCAAATAAATATGACCAAAACGTTGGTTGTGTTATAAAATACTGTAAATTAGCTACTAATAGTCATATATATGCAAATTTTAGTCATCATTTAAAACCAATTAATGACCAAAGAAATATGACTAAATTTTAGTCGTGTTATAAGATGTTGTAAATTAGCTACTAATAGTCGTATATATGAAAAATTTAGTCATCATTTAATAATAATTTTTTTATCATTTGCAGTAGTCATTTATCTTTTTTTGGTATTTTCATATTCATTATATAAATGACTGATTTAGTAGTTTCTATTCATTTCATTTAATTTCATTCATAATCATTATACATGACTAATTTAGTCATATATTAATTTTATTCGTGTTCATCATTAATTAATATAAACTACTAATCTACTAGTTTTAGATTGATTTTATGTGTTTATTATTAATCACCATAAATTAATTAGTATGATTTTGCAACTAAATTTTAAGAAAATGTCATACAATGTGCATGTTTATATTATATGATTACGCAAAGTTAGATATGTTAATGACAAGACTAAATATTATCAAGTGCAAATAAAAATAATTTCAACCATATAAATTTTATTATATAAAATGTCAAGTATTACAATATGAGTTTCCAACTTAATATGGGTTGGACTACAATTTACACATGAAATATTGTTTCATCATTTCAAAACATTATCACTGTGTTGCCAAAGCATTGCAAGTGAATTCGCCAACCCCGAAGGCTTGACCATAAGTCTCTATGAATGTGTCTTATGCAAGATATTGGCTCTAAGGGTATCACTAGACAGAATCTCTTCTCTCTCTCATTTTTCATTTGTTGCTCTAGTGTTATTGTTCTCCTCTTTCTTTTAATTGTTGCTTCTGACCATCAATATTGAGTTCCTCTCCTAAAAATGAAAGAAGATACAATGCAAAGTATAAGACATGAAAGACGGTGAATACTTGAATATAAAATAAAGTAGACTACAAAATATTTATATGACATATACCTCAATATTCGATATGGCCACAATGTGGCTAAATGACCTGTATAAGCAAAGAAAATAAAATGTCATCATAGAAAATGGAATTGGAGGAGGATTCATCGTGCATGCTAGGATTTTTTGTGTGTGCACACATCATATTGATCACTTCTAATTGTATCAAAAACAAAGAGTATGCACAATGACATTTAGTGACACGTGGGTGACTATTTGACTCAATGATATGGTTGATTTTTTAACTCATTCCAGTCCTACCACAATGAAATTAAGAGAGACAATAACACAACAAGGACTATCAATAAATGAAATTATAGACTTTAGAATGCAACTCAATTGTACTTGAATGTAACGATAAGTATTTGCAGTTTCCTCGTCACTGATGAGCATCAAATCACACTGTGAAAAATTCCTTGCATTATGATAATTTGGTTGCACTTGCACTAATCATCTGTAATAGTCCCTTGACTTGCCTATAGATATAATTTTAGAAACAACCCTACTCCTGCAATTTTTACCTATATGAATCATCTTTGTCCTCCCCTATTGATAATTATTTTTCAAGGAAATCGAATAGAACTCTCCAATTGCATCATCGCCTTTCAAAACAATGCTTGAGTATTTCCACGTGATTATTGAACCAGTCTCTACTCAGGTCCATGAAATCCGTGATTTGTCTCCATCTCAAAACCCTCTTTTTGTAATAAAATTATAAATCCCACATTTGCATTCCTTGTCCACAACCTAGCAATTCTTTATAGTGGAATAATTTATCATTGCTCCCTCGGTGCAATAGAGATCCACTACTGTGGCATGGAGATGATTGGTGTCATAAAATGGTATAGTTCGTTCTTCAATATATGTCACAGAACTCCTCTCACCTCATATAACTCCTCTCATCTACAAAAATAAGAGTCCTCTCAAAATGCCTGGTCTCCATCTTATTCATCCTGAAATAAGTGGATACTTCCATGGGTGACAAAGTGTGCTTGCAGATTTAATAGGAGTTATCACTAAAAAAATAAAAATACAATGCAGCATAATAGTTATCAGCGGGGGAAACAAGCCTACCAAGCTACTTCCTAAATAGATAAAGATACTCTTGAATTACCTCTTATAATGAACAAAAGATAACCTAAACCACCTATAGAGTCTGCCTATGCATGGTAGCAATGAAAAAACTGTCGAAAACAACATCTACAACAACGTTGGTCAATCTCTTCTTCTAGTCAAGGGCATGCCCAACTTTTGAAAAGTATCAAGTAGGTCATGGTTCACCTCATCCAGGCTCCTCTTCTTCCTCTACTCTCTTTGTTTAAGTTCAAAATAATAACAAAGCTCTTCAAAATTGATGGCTATGTAAAAGTTATCAGACCATTGAATTCTTCCATTTTTAATCATTGTTTGTAAGAATTGATTCTAAATTACAAAAGCCATTCAGGTTCCTTCTTTTTAGCTAAAATTAACCTAAGCTTTGGAGAGTTGTAAGGTTTAATGGATCTAAGTATATTCTACTTAAAATATAGTAACATTGTTTAAAACTATAGGTATTGAGACCAGAATCTAAGGATGAAACAAAAAATATTTTATGTTCACGATTACAAGAAATTTTAATTTCATGTAACAAAGTTTGAGGAAGGTCCAGCATTTGCATCCAACCAGAAAATTTTCTTTCATCACTTGAGCCCTTTTAATTTGGGCATGGTAGAGTCCATTACACAAAAAATCAACAACTAAAAAAAGGGTGAAAATAAAAAATAAAATTGCATGCATTCTGACCCTAGAAAAGTTAGGGAGGAGCAATTTGATCTGTACAATAAGGACATGCAAAATGCTTACCTGTCCACTGTCTTTTGATGAATTGTTTGCTGCAATCAAGATCTGCATGATCATAATCATTAAACCCTTTTGTTGGGCACCAAATTGGCCTATCTTTTCCCTGCATTTCCACTCCTCTTTTCATCCTTTTTGCATCCTTTCGTATATATTTACTGTGTAACATTATGAGGTAATTTCCCTTTACTGTCACTTGGGATATTTAATTAATGAAGTAGAGTCATGAAGGTTTCTACCTACACAAACCACTAAAACTTGTGATGACCACATATTATGGAGCGCAGGTGTTGACCACGTAGCATATCACAATAGTTCCGCGATGCACAACAGCTGATCAACCATGACGAAATAGCATAACTGATTGCAGTTGCTTTCAACTCGTTTTTGAGCATTCTTGTTCTTGCTCTCTTGGTGCTAGTGCTGCGATATAACTGATGTATATCTTTGGGCATAGAGTTGCCAGGTTTTGGGGAGAATTATTCTCCTTTGTATTGTATAAAAGACGGGTCATTCCTATATAATAAAAAAAACCTGATATGGTATTGTAACAACATTATTCAGGTTAATAAGATATAAACCCTTTTTGCTGATCTATCACTCGTTGTGAGTAACACAACCTTGATTAGAGCACTGGGCCCACTCTTTTGATCAGGTGTTGCGTGTTCCCTTGTGTTGTTTGTATTTTCTATTGCTGTGTTTATTTCTTGTCGTTGTTACAGATCTCTTAGATAACTATGAATACCTTTTTACATTCTACAATTGAGTTTTTACTTCTGTTTCAAAAATGTTTTGATTGTCAGTCACGAACCCTTGGTTGAGGGCAGATTGTAACCTTGCCCCTACATATACCTTGTATGTTGTCTTGAAAATAATACGCACCTGGATTGATACATTAATGTAGGAAAAGGAGTGGATAATTTGTTCATACCCGGACACCAACATTTTGGCACCGCTGCCGGGGAGCCTAACGAGGTGAAAGACACGATCTATGTTAACTAGAGGGTCAATCTCTCGTCCTGGGGAGAGAACGAGCTCTCTCACTTTGCTCTAGGTCTTGAGCATAGGTATTTCATTTATTTTGAGATTTTATTGTTTTCCTGTTTTAGTAGGGCCGATCTCTTGCCCTGGGGAGGGAGGAGTCCTTTGACACCCTGCTCTAGGCTCTGAGCTTAGATTTCCCCTAGCATTTTTTTTTGTTTTAATTTCGAGAAACCCAATCTCTCGCCCCGAGGAGGGAGGGGTCCTCTAACACCCTACTTTAGGTCTTGAAGTGTTAAGGTTTTCTCGTGTGTGTGTTATTTCTTGATTGGGGTGTTGTCCCGGGGAGGGAGGAGTCTTTTGACACCCTGCTCTAGGTCCTGAACCTTAGGTTCCTGTGTTATTTTCTTTTTTCTCTTTCGTTAACAACCCTCTCTTCAATGTGATCTCTTTTCCTAGGGAGGGAATGGTCTTTCGATGCCCTATTCCAGGCCTTGAGCATTGTGGTTTAATTTCTGCTACCACACCAACTTCTATGAATAAAGAGCCAAATAAAAGGGGCAGAGGGAGAGCCCCAAATAAGGGAAGATAGGATTTGGGAAGGAACACCTACATCCAACAAATCATTGTAAAAGTTGAGTCAGAAGCGTCCTCCCCTGTAGTCGTGAGGCCAGGTGCACGAACAAAATCAAAGGGACAATCTATAGATCAACCAGTGTTGTTCACAATACCCCCTGCTGGTTCAATACAACAGACCCCTCCAGCAGCCGGAGAGACAAGCAACAGTATGCCTGCTAAAGGGATCCCGCTGCTTCTAACAGAAGAAGAAGAAGTTACAAGTAAAGCATCCGGAGGAACTGTCCATCCCAATAGGGAAGAAGGAATTGCAGAGAGGAGATCTGAAGGGTCCAACCACTGTGACAGGGAGGAAGAGATTGTATAAACATTTCTATCACCAAAGGATAGAGGAAGCACTATCAAGGCAACTCGAACCCCTGTGATAAAAGCCCTTCCTGCGGAGCCATCTAAAATTCCTAGTGAGTATTGGAGGATATCCATGGCTCCTACAACCTCTACTATTGACTTCCCAATTGGGGATTTGGGGACTGGTGCACCAACAAAACCCATCCCTTTAACAACTTTACCTAGTTTCCATGGGCTTACTTCAGAAGACCCTGACACGTTTTTGTTTGAATTTGACATTGTGTGTCGAGGGTATGATTACATAACGGATGCTCAAAAATTGAAAATCTTCCCTGCTATGCTAAAAGGGATAGCCCAGTTGTGGTTTATGTGTCTTGGGGGAAGGTCTATCACCACATGGGAAGTGATGAGAACTACTTTCTTGGAGAAATACCAAGACTATTGTAAATCACGAGATATTAAAGAAGAGCTTTTTAAATTTATACAGAAAGAGGATGAAAATATGGAAGACTGTGTGGAACGCTTTAAATACACATTGCAGAGGTCAGGTCACTCTGACCTGGATAAAGATATTTTAAAAATTATCCTTCTCTGGGCCTTTAGAGAAGGCTCTTTGGAATTGTTGAATATAGTCGAGAAGGGAGATATATCAAAGGAGGACTTTTATACCATCTGTGAGTTGTGTATTCAGTGCTCAAGAGGAGTTGCAAGAAATAAAGAAGGGATTCGATCAACGAAGGTATCTAGCAGAGGTGTTACAAAAGCAGAAATTGGGAACTTGCTGGACAACCTGAGCATTAATATCCTGAGCACCTTATCTGAATAGATAGACACACTGCAGGTAAAACAGAAACAACTAGAATTAGAAAGAACTATGGCCGTATTGTGCCCCTCATGCAAGAAGAAACACCCACAGAGGGAATGCCCATTGAACTCTGTAGAGTGTGCAATCTGTGAACTGAATCATGCGACAAGTTCATGCCCATCTTTGCCATGGATTAAAGCTGTTTTTCAAGGGACAGGAGAAGATATGGAGTAGCTATACTTCATGGGACCTAAAAATATATGGTAACCTCGACCGTCAATGGGAAATCAAGGTATGTTTCCAGATCCATCTCAATATTTTAGCAATTTCAATATGGGTCCCCAGACTATGACTTATCTGCCCATATGGCCCCAATACCAGTTTCCACCTTGGCAGTAGTGGGCTCTTCAAGCTAGTTCAAGCTCCTCGTGGGCTCTGAACTGGCGGGTACCTTCCCCTCCTGGTCAGTTTATCTAGTCAATGCCACAACATCAACTTTAGTTTCCCTCTAATGTGCTCCCTGGTAATCATCCTATTTGTCCTCAACTCCCTATCCAATCCAATCCAAATCCTAACAATAAAGGGGCTCAACAAGCTGACACCTTCAACCTACCTTCATACAACATCTCCACCGTAGAATTCTATGAGATGCATTTACGATCTAGGCAGCCCATAGGCGCTCAGCCCTCACCAGTTATCATTAAGCAAATTGACAGTGAGGAAAAGGAACCAGAAATGGTCGGAGAGGAACCAAACCGAGTTAACAAAAATCATACACCTCCTCAACCGTCAGTTACTCAAAAACATCAAGCTGAACCGCCCTATCCAGAAAGGTTGGTTGTGAGTAAACCAACCCCTCAAACTAAGTTTGACTTGTTAGGGGAGTTACACAATTTATTTTTCAAGATTCCCTTGCTGCGAGCCATGAAGGATGTACCTATATATGCGAAAAATCTTAGGGAATATTGTGCTAAGAAGCCTAAAAAGAAATCAAGAGACCCGCTCACCATTCACGTAATGGGGAAACTATAAGATTTCATGATGGGAAGGTCCATGCCTGTAAAGTATGGGGATCTCGGGAACCCAATTTTAACCGTGCACATCAATGTGGTAGAAATTCCAAATGTACTAGTAGATTTGGGTGCCGCCATAAATGTCACCACTGTTGAAACCATGCATGTATTAAGACTTTGTAAATTGAAACATACACCTACGGTGTTAGAACTGGCCGATCGATCTACAGTAAAACTAGTAGGGAAGTTAGAAGATATCATGATTTCAGTTGATTCATGGCACTACCCTGTGGACTTCCTAGTACTCCAAATGCACTCTCCAGCTGGAGGCCATCCCTTGATTCTAGGAAGACCGTGGTTGGCAACCGCAAATGCTTATATTGGGTGTCAGTCTGGGCATATGATCATCGCAAATGAACAAAACCCATAAGCAAAATCAGCAGGCCACAAGAAACCTGTACACAAGAAAGAGTCTGAATCAAAAAATGAGGAGTTAAGACCAATTCTTACTATTGGGCATGCCCTCCAGTTGAAATATGAAACATAAGATGACGTAATTACTACCTTTATCAGTGATCCTTGTTCTGTTTCAAATTTGAATCAACAAATCCTGGAGTCCGTCTTGAGTTATGAGACTCAGGAAAGTATTGGAACCGCAGATGGATTCGAGGAGCTACCTACAACTATGATCCATGACAGTGTTTCCATGGAAATAGAACTAGGAAAAACCCCGAGTATCAATCTAGAGTTGTCAGATTCCTAGAAAAAACAACTCCTGCATATTATTTGGAAACACAAAGAAGCCTTCACCTGGGACTACTCAGATATGAAGGGAATTTCTGCTAGTTTGTGCACTCATCACATATACATTAAGGAGGATTGTCATCCTGTAAGGCAACCCTAGAGAAGAATGAGCCTTGCCCTGAAAAGCATTCTTAAGGAAGAGCTCCAAAAACTGCTGGACGTGGGATTTATCTACCCCATTTCAGAGAGCCAATGGGTTTCCCCATCAGTAATGGTCCCTAAGAAAAACGGTAAATGGCCAATATGCGTGGACTACAGAGAATTAAACAAGGAAACTCAGAAAGACCATTTTCTGTTACCATTCATTGACCAAGTCTTGAATACATTGGCGGGGAAGAAGTTTTTTTCCTTCTTGGACGGATTTAGTGGGTACAATCGGATCTAGATAGCTCCTGAATATCATGATATGACCACATTTAAATGCCCTTGGGGAACGTTTGCATACAGAGTCCTCCCAATTGGTCTCTATAATGCACTGCAACGTTTCAGAGGGCAATTTTGGGGATTTTCTCTGATCTGATGGATGATAGTGTTGAAATCTACATGGACAATTTCATGGCATATGGAGATTCATTCGAAGAAGCATTGGGGAAGCTAGAAAAAGTTCTTGAAAGAAGCAAGCAGGCGCATGTCTCCTTAAGTACGAAGAAATGCCATATGATGATGAATGAAGGAATAGTCCTAGGACACTTGATTTCGGTTGCAGGAATCCAGATGGATCTAGCTAAGATAAAGGTAATACAACTTTTTCCAATACCCAGAACACCCACTCAGGGACATAGCTTTATTGGTTGTGCTGGTTATTACAGATGCTTTATAAAAAATTTTGCTAAAACAACACATCCACTTTTTCAATTACTGACAAAATTTGCAGACTTTGTGTGGACAGATGACTGTGATGCAACCTTTGTGAAGATCAAGGAACTAGTTTGTAGTGCTTCGATCCTTAGAGGACCAAACTAGGTATTACCATTCCATATTCATGTTGATGCTTCCTAGATAGTAGTTGGGGCAGTTTTGGGGCAGCAGGTGGATAAGGTACCATATGCATTTTACTATGTTAGCAAGAATTTGGCCCCTACTGAGTTAAACTACATAGTGACTGAAAAAGAATTCCTTGTTGTCATCTATGCCATCAACAAGTTCTTGCACTATATCACTAGTTACCCCACCTTTGTACACACGGATCATGCAACCACCAGGTATCTGATGAATAAACCCATTACTCTTGGTCATATTACAAGATGGATTTTGCTACTTCAATAATTTGAAATTACCATAGTAGATAAACTAGGAAAGGACGATGTTGTTGCTGATTTTCTGTCTAGATTAGAAAACAATATTGAAGGTACACTTATCGAAGATAGATTTCCAGATGAATATCTTTTTTCAATTTCCACATACACTCCTTGGTATGTAGATATTGCTAACTATCTTGCTACAGGAAAGGTACCTCGTCATTTGTCATATAAGGACCAATGGAAAATTATTCATCATAGTACCCGATATTCATGGATGGCAGGATACCTATTTCATACGGGGGTGGATCGACATATTTGGCACTGTGTATCAGAGGATGATATCTATGAGATATTCAAGGCCGCCCATAGTGGGCCTTGTGGAGTACATTTTGTAGATAAAAGAACAAGCCACAAGGTGCTGCAAATGGGATACTACTGGCCTTCTATATTTCGTGATGCTAGAGATTATGTCAGAAGATGTGACAGCTGGCAACGGATGGGACAACCTGGGAAATCAGAGGAAATGCCATTACAGCCTAAGATAGTCCTGGAACCTTTTGAGAAATGGGCCATCAATTTTGATGGACCTATCAACCCACCTTCCCATCAGAAGGTTCACATGTTGGTATGTACTGATTATGTGACTAAGTGGGTGGAAGCCAGAGCGGTTGCGAAAGCAACATAACAGGTGGTGGCAGACTTTCTTTTTGAAGAGATTTTTGCCCAATATGGTACCCCGAGAGAAATTTTTTCAGATGGAGGAGAACAGTTTACATCCCACATGATAGAGAGGCTTATGTAGAAATATGGGGTCAAACATAGAGTGACAACTCCTTACCATCCCTAAGCGAATGGACAGGTAGAAAGTACAAACAAGGTATTGGAGAATATCTTGACAAAAACTATAACGAGTCATTGCTGGGATTGGTAAAAAAAACTCCCAGAAGCTCTTTGGGCGTATAGGATGACCTGGTGAAATATAACCGGGTTTTCACCATTTGAGCTAGCCTATGTGAAATCTCAATTGTTTCCGGTTGAATTCGAGATCAGTATGCTTAGAACAACTTTGGAAGTGGGATTAAACTTATCAGAGGCCCATAAACATCGGTTGGAACAACTCAATGAGTTAGACGAGATTTGTTAAGTAGATGTCCAAAGAACTACCACTATCCAATAGTAGAGAATGAAATGGCACGATAAATTTATCAAGAATAAGGTGTTTCATAGAGGGGACTAGGCATTGTTATATGACTCCCAGTTCAAAGAGTTTAAAGGAAATCTTCACACTCGTTGGATGGGACCCTATGAAGTGGCTGCTGTATTCACCAATGGCACAGTTAGATTGGTTACAGTAGATGAAAATCGTACTTCCTTCCTAGTGAATGAACACTATCTGAAGTTATACCACCGTCCAACTTCTAAAGATGCCTTCATAAAACATTGTTCTGATACATCTGGTTTGATGGTTGTTGGTGCAGAGAATGCTCCCTCAACCTTTTAAAAAAAGAAAAAATATATATGTATATATAGATAGTATATATAATAGATATACTATATATATATATATATATATATATATATATATATATATATATAATATAGTCTATATATATATTATATATATATATATATAATATGCTTACTACTTACTTGTTGTCTTTTTGCAGGAATAAGAACTGAATTATGACAAGGAGAAACAGAGAATTTTTTCAAGTAATATTCTTTGCTCTTACTCCGCCAGTACTGTTACTCCACTATTGTTGTTAATCCATTGGTTGTTGTTACTCCGCCGGTGCTGTTACTCCACTGTTACTGTTACTCTGCCGGTGTTGTTACTCCACTGTTGCTGTTACTCCGCCATCGTTGCTACTCCATCGGTGTTGTTACTTCGTGGTTACTGTTACTCCATCGTGTTGTTACTCCAGCGATGTTGTTACTCCATCGACACTGTTACTCCACTATTGTCATTACTCCGCTGATTATCTTTGCTACTACTCCACTATCAGGTAGGTCGCCAGGTACTCCTTCATTGACTCTTACAGATTTAATTAAAATATTCCAAAGAAGAGACTAGTACGTGCTGCAGACGGTCGTATTTTAGTTGGGGGGTCTTGTCATAGAGAAATGATGACATAACTAAAACTGTAATCATATCACATCATTACCAAATCCAATGAAAACAGAAACCAAAAAATTGTGCGATTTCGTAATCATGATTCCCATGCATTGGAATTTGAAATCGTACGCCAAGAACTTTACTGGTTATTTCCCCAGTACGCTGTATTCAATTGCCATCATCATTCACCTGTACTGCCAGCCCCTGCCATTAATTGCTGTGTTTTTCGAGGCGTACCAGTCATTACTATCATCCTTTCACCCAATGGCCACCATGCTAATAATATTGCCATCGTAAGTTGGGTTGTTGTTACTCTCCCCTACCAGTCGACTGTACCCATCGTGTTGATCCAGTTCTTATAGCAATGGGTGGGTTGGCTGTGCACCATGAGCCAGAGGGCATAACAATGGTCAGAAACAATCCGGAAGTATGGCAGATCTTTGAAAATATAGGATGGAACATCTATTTCGACAGGTTGCAAGGATTTAACAAGGCAATTGCGATTGAATTCACACTCAATTTAGAGGAAGAGAGCTCTTGGGTCCGGGGGATAGAAATTCCAGTTATAGAAGAAACCATTGCACAGGTCAACATGCTACCCTAGTAGGGGAAAAAATGGTTTTCACGGATAACTGCCCTTCTGGAGTTCCCCGAAGCATTCTTGCAGGCTAGAGAAAATGTTGTTCATAAAGGCCAGGGGTACGATTGAAATTCATTACCACACCCATGGGGTGAGGTAGTAGGTTTTGTAATGAGATACATAACTTGCAAGGGGAGGTATACCACCATGTTTAAATACCATTTCAAAATATTGGCTCACTTCTGGTTCCCACAGGCGAAAGCCTTCTCATTAAATATGCCTTTCTTCCTATTAAGAAGTCTCCAGCTAATGGCGCACTCTGCTCGGCATTCGCGACAAGTGGTAGCAGACATTACCAACCATGGCCTAGTCTGGCCGTTAGTCATGCATGTAATCGGACGATTTAAAATCCCGTGGGAAACATTATGGGATTCTACAGAGGAAGAAATAATGGCTGCTAGAGAGGAAGAGTCGGAAGCGATGGAGGAAGGTGCCAGAGCAGAGGATGTATACATAGATCAAGAGGAACCAGAAGAAATGGAGATGGAACTTGAAGAGTTGGAACAGAATCAGGGGCGTGAACCAGGGAGGATAGTTGAGGCTGCTCCACAAGAACCAGCCTCGACCTCAGAACCAATGGAAGAAGAAGTGCTGCAGCAAGGGGCCAATGTAGAAAGGGCCACTAACACCACGACCCAGGCTGTCCTTCAAGAATTAGCCTCCACCATAGAGCCAGTAGAGCAAATCAGCAGCACTATAATAAGCGAAGAGGGACCTCATCAGGCTGAGGTGGAGGAATTCATTAATATTGTGACCCGAGGTGTCCCACAAGAACCACCCTCGACTGTAGAACCAATGGAGGAAGACGAACCAAAACGAGAAGGGCCCGAAGCTGAAAGAACTATGGGGCCAACAGAGGAAGAGGTTATGGGTTTAATGGATGGGATCAATGTGATTATGCAAGAATCCATCTGGATCAATGCCGTGCTGGAAGAAACAGTGCCAGCATCATTTGTTCAAGAATTGTTGGACATGGAAGGTGGTGTCCCACAAGAACCACCATCAACCTGTCCGACTCTGTAGACCACAGAGGAATTAAATGTTGGGATTGATGTTGTTCCACAAGAACCAGCATCAACCTTAGAATGAGGGACTGCACAGGCAGGGGTTTTAACTTGGAGCGGAGACATTGTAGATAGAGGGAAGGGGCCCAAGACCACAACTGGGGCCGAGATAGATCAGGTAGGAGAATTTGTTCAATTTTCCTCTTACTTCTCCATTCCGTAAGGGGCAAGGGTGTCTCGCTCTGCCTGACATACAGAAGAGGAGGTGGCCATTCTGCCGATTTTGAAATATGATGGGTCAAAGAAGGGACCAACAGCCACAGGCTTGTTGGCCACAGACCCGCCCAGAGACCTCTCTCAAGAACCCATAACAGAGGAAGAAACAGATGTTTTTGAAACGAGGGAACTAGGAAGGGAAAGTTTGGCTGAAACACTAATGGAGGTTCACCGACTAATCCCACCACCTGTCGAGATAGCTTCACAACAGGGAGAGGTAGGAGACAGTAAAGGAATGGTTACTCCCTAGGAAGAGAAACCAAGCAAAGAAGCCCCGTCGAGTAACCCTGTGGATACTCCCTCGGGTAAATCACCAACTGTCGAACCAACTGTAGTACCAGATGAGGTGGTGGTTAAACAAGAATGGGTGGAGTTGTGTGAACAACGAAGGCTACATATGAAGCAGAAATATCAGCTTCAGTTTGAAGAAATGATGCAACTCCAAACTGAGGTTAAGAGGCCGAGGAAACAGATGCACCAGTTTGTTATCGGAAAAAGTAGTGTCCATTCAGAGCTGCCAGTCCCACTAAGATGGGTAGCTATCTTAGAAACAAACAAACTAAAGTCACTTGTGTTTTCCTTTATGAGAAATAGATGAGAGAGAAGTAGAGAGTACCAACCTCAATCTTTCGCTTGGCTCCTTACTTGTTTCCTCTCCCCTTTGACAGAGCTTTGCCACTCTTTCCTTACTTGTCCCACTTCAAAGAACACATGTAGAGTCAAAGCAGCATAATAATATCAAAGCATAGAGATCTATAACCATAAACAATATAGGATCAGGTATATATTTACCATACAAATGCATATATCAATACAAGATTCAGAGATATACAAGAATATGGAGGAAAAGTCAAATAGCTTTATTGATAGAAGTAGTAGAAGAGAGGATTACAGCCCATTGATTTGACCCAGCACCATCCTCCCAGCATGAAAGCCCTCTTCACCTCATGAAAAGCTAGATCACCCAACACT
>APFE030928112.1:0-19262 GCA_000404065.3 Pinus taeda | reverse complement strand
GCTGCTGATGGTAGTGTGGAGAAGCATAAGGTAAGATTTGTTGCCTGTGGCTTTTCACAAGTCAAGAGGATCATGTTGCTGTAGTATATTTTGATAGAGGAGCAAGATGCTGACATTTTGACAAAGGCATTGTCAAAGTGTAAATTCGAGTTCCATAGAGACAGGATTGGGGTGGCAGATAATCCCTTTCTTGTTGAGAGGGAGTGTTGAAATATGGAAATAGTAATATTCCAATTTAATTTGTCCTTGAATTAAATTGTGAATTAAAATCGAATTTAGTCTTAACAACTACTTGGAAATAATTAATTAATTTATTTTAAATTAATTAGTTGGAGGAATTCAAGTTAGAAGTCTTTCCGAAGTCATGCAAGAGTTATCCCTTAAATTAAGGGGATAAGATTGAGTTAGATTTGAGTTGTAATTAGTTAACCCAGTTTACTGAGTTAAGTCTAGTTAAATTAGTTCCAAATTGTTTGAGGAACTAATAGTGAGTTAACAGTCAGTTGATGCATTAATGCACTCAACTAGTGCTACTCTAGTTAACTAAAGATTCCCTCATCAGAAACTCATGCATGTCTATTCTCAGAAAGACCCAGTTGAGATTAAAGTTCAAGGATAGTGTACTATCAGTTCCATGTGTTTTCTCACGAAGAAAACTCATGCATGCAGTCAAGGATTTATCCTTGAGGATTATGTAGTTTTGATTGATTGGTTTTCCACTTGGTTGAAGGCTAATCATCCAGAAGGAACAACGCAAGGAAATAAGAGCTTGGAGGGAAGAGAGGAAGGCTGGAGAGAAGCCAAGATTGCTTGTGAGCATCTGTGAGGATTGTATTGAGAGCTGGCTAGTTGTGAGAGCTAAGGCTTTGTATAATTCCTCTGTATTTCCACCATGTATGATAATATAATAGTGTGGGGTTTTTAGCTGAGGCTTTCCCCAAAAGTATTTTCATGTGTATTCTGCCATTGATTCTTCTTCTTCTGGTTATATTTTTCAGCTCGATCTTTAAGCTTCCGCAAATTGATAGTAGAAGTAGGTTATAGTATTTTTCTTTGATTTATATTGCATTATCGGGTTAACCTATCACAGATTTTCTACATGGTATCAGACCTAGATTTGTAGAAATTATCTACATGGTATCAGAGCTGTGAACAGTATATTGAGAAGAGAATTCGAAGTTTGAAGTTCGGGGTTGCAAGTGCAAATTGAATTCATATCATGCTTCAAGGTTAGACAATGGCATTCTATGGCTTGAGACTCGAGTATGCCTTGGAAGGTAGCTCGAATTACATAGCATGGAAAGATAGAATGGAGGTTGTATTATAAGACAATGGCATGAAGGAATTCATTGATCAAGAAACCACAAAGCTAGCTTCAACTAATGCACAAGAGTTGGTTGAGTGGAAGAAGTGTGTGGCGAAGGTGAGACAGATCATCCTTGAGGGAGTTCAAGACCATATTGTCTCAAGTATCCATGGGAAGGATACTCCATTTTCAATGTGGAAGACATTGAAGGACCTCTACCTGAACAACAACGACCAGAGGAAATTGGCACTCAAGGATAAGCTTCGAAGAATCAAGATGGAGAAGGGCGATACTATTTCCATACATCTGAACAAGCTCACCACTTTGCAAAGATGAGCTTGTGTTGATGCCTCTAAAATCTTAGCACCAACATTGGGGATAACCACCCAGTCCGGACCTTAGTACAACTCCTTTTCCGTTTGGTGTGGTGGCTCCAGCTAGATATTATGGGACTAGTTTCCCATATAATGAATGGTTTGATGGATGATTGTTTTATAATGTGTAATAAAGATGATAAGTGTTTTAATCTATAACTAAATAAATATACAAAAATACTTATCTAACCCAGATAATATACTAACAATGCGATTTCTGATTATTTCTAATTGATAAATAATCATATAGATGAATTAATAATCGATAGAAAGATGCATTCATAGATAATGATTACTATGTTTAAGAAATTAAACAAAGTAATTATTGATAAAACATATCTCATTCATAACAATGTATATCGCTGACATATATCTTTAAAGTAAAACAATTCTAAATCTTCAGAAATGACATGATAAATAATTATTTGAACATCATACATATATCAACAATAGCAACTTTTTAAAAGGAATGTTTCATCACATAAGGAAACAAGACAAAAGAACAATGATAAAAATACCGCATGCATTTGAGTCTTCTGATGTAAATAACACTCCAATTCAACTTTCTTATTTGAGAAAAATTCTAGGAGATACAAAAGTGTAGGTCTTGAAAAAGTTTCTTCACAAAAATGTAGAACATTGATCCACTATTGATAAAAAAATATTCAGAAGTACAAAAATGTCACTTCTCAAGTCAAATCTTATACAAATTGAGGACCCTTTCTTCAAAGACATGAAAGGGTTTAAATAATAAAATAAAAACTAACTGTTAATAAAAATTGCTTTGAGCTGTTGAAACTGCAAACATGAAAATCTAGGATTTGATTTATGAAAATATCAGTGCGATAGCCTTTTAACTGATTCATTGTATCTACTTCTTCTCTTGCACTTGCAACTGGTAAATTAAGAGCATTTGCTGAATTTCTGGAGGGTGACTCAGCCTAGAATGTAGTTGAGCTGTGTACATAGCATCTGAAAGTTTGAGAACCATGAGATTGATAGCGTTGGCAAGGCATTTGGTGGCCATTTGTTTACTGTGCGGCTTTACTAGGAAAAACCAAAATGCACCCCAAGTCAAGTTTTGCAATTTGCCGATTTGCTCTTCTCTGCTGGCCAAATCCTGTTTCCATTGATCTTCTAGTGATTTTTCTTTTGGGAGCTTTCCTGGAGAGCAGTCGAAGATCAAGTTAGTTAGATATAAGCTGTCATTTACCAACTCGATCACACTATTCCTTGTAGCCCTAGCTCTGGAAGTAGCTCTTTTGGCCTTAATTAACTGTGATTCCCACTCTGAAAACAAGATTTCCTTGTGCAATTCTTGGATTTTCGGTAGGTTAGCAGCCATGACTTCTTTTGAACTTTGCCAAGAGAGAAATTTTGTTACCTTATCATCTGCATTTTCAAATTCTAGCCTAGTATCAACTGCCTATTCATTGAGTGATGCAGTGATAGTGCACAATGGGTCAACTAATAATATCTTATGGCAAAGGATATTTAGTTGCCGAGATAAGGCTTTAGTCACTTCTAGGGCTTCTTTCTTGAATTCATCAACCTTCAGTTAACCCTTGAAATTTTCTACCTGTAATTGTAGCTGTAGAATTTGTTCTTCTTTATTTTTCTTTTCCTACTTAATTGCCGCTTGAAGCTTGCTGAGTTCTTGAGACAACTTTATTGTTTTTGAAGAGCCTACTGATCGATCTTTTACTTCTCAGACTTAGCTGTTATTTTAGTTGCTCATTCTACTGTTTTTGCTCTGCTAGCTATTGCTCAAGTTGTTCGGTCTTCTACTGTTCCAATGGTGTTTGCTCTTCAAGTTGGGTGATCCTTAGATCCTTTTCCTTGATTAGTTGGCTAACTTTAGAAGCCTTGTCCATTGTAGCGGTTGTATAGGCACCTGCATGCTGAGACAAATTTCTTAAATCCTCAGAATGGTTGACTTCTTAGTCTTTCCATACCACATTCATTAGTTCAACTTGAGGAGTTGAGAGTGTTCCTTGGTCAATTTTCCTCCTTTTTCTTTGGCTTTTGACAATAGCCCTATGCTTTGGATTGTAAAATACATCCAGGGGTGGTATTTCCTCTACCTTCAATACAATCTCTTCAGAAGGATTCTTTTGAATTATTTCAATGTCCTACTGAGTGTTCACTATGCTGACTGCTCCTTCAATTGTAGTACTAGTAACAATAGGCTCTTGTGTTGTAGGCAATTCTGGTGTAATGGTGTTTTGGGAGTCATTCTGGTTCTTGATCATTTGATCGAACTGCTCCCATTTCTTGATTAAGATGGAATCAATATTTACATCAGAATCTAGGAGCTCGCTGGTCTTTTCATTTATCTGCTCCTTTTTTGGACTTTTCTCCTTTTCATGACTCTTCTCCTTTTCAGGACTCTTCTCCTTTTTAGGACTCTTCTCCTTTTTAGGACTCTTTTCAGTAGTTTGTTCTTCACTGTGGCCTTCTTGCTGCACCATAGGGGTAGTGGCCAATAAATCCAGAGGTAGTGTTTGCAACATCTGTTCCCTGAACTGCATAAGCTTATCTCTCCCCCCTTGCTCCTAATTTGATCTTTTCTAGATGTTTTACCCGTGAAAATAACTTAGCTGAAGTGAACAAGTCATCATATTAATCTATCTCATGTTCAAATTTGGAAAGTTTCACCTCACTGGTGAAGTTGTAAGCCACTACTCTTGGATCATATTGTCTCTTAAGAATGACTGCTAACCTCAGAATTTTTATCTTCTTCGTTTCTTTCTCTGCATGTTTGAAATCATGTAGTGTGTAAGTACCACAGCGGAGGGGAAATGAAGGCCACATTTGTTTCTTGGACTCTTTGAGGTTCTTGGAAATTTCTGTTTATGTTATCTTGTAAGCTATTTCTCTAGCCAATAGCTTATCAGGAATGTACAAGGGGAGAACATGTGGATCTGTGGTGCTACCAAAAAGTCTAACATAGGTGAACATTTCTTCACCGAGCCAACTATCGATTGATGTTGAGTCAATTCTGGCCTCATCGGATAACCGAGGAGCAAGTTTGTTGAATATGGCCTGATGGTTGGGTAAAACAAAACCATGGAAAATTCTATATATATGATCTTTATAATGGGCCTTCCACAAATACTTATGATAAATGTGAATAAGGGTTGGGTATTGAGGCATCCATTTCCAACCTAGAATGGGGTAGTCAGAATTAAAATAGATGGTATCCATGATGTAGGCACTCATATAGAATGAGGGTATTGTTTGGGTAGTTACAAACCTATTTCTTCTATAATCAATGATTTGGTTGGCCATTTTATCTGATAAAATTGTTTCCCAATCCATGATATAAGAGTTAATTGTTGCTTCCATTAAAGGCACCATTTCTATGGAAAACCTAGTTGAATTAGAGACTCCAAAGAGTCTACATATCATAGCACCAACATAGCAATAGGGAGATGTTAAGGAGTCTACAGAGTACATACCAGAGGATTCATGCTTATGCTTGTTTGGGAAATGCCTCCATTGCCTGATAGGGTCCGACTCTACATCGTTCTCCTTAGCAAAAGCTTCTAAAAATGCTTTGTTGTACTGTTTCTGGGGATCTGGAAAATGGTACATCTTCTTGAGATCTTCTGCCCTGAATGTCCCGAACATCCTTCCATCGGCTGTATAGAATGCTTTGTCGGTTATGTTGATACTTTCTATAAACCATCTCACCAGGTCATTGTATGGTAACACTTTCGCGCGGGTTGCTATTCTGTGGAGGAAGGAACTGGCTAAATCGTAAAGAGTATTTTTTGATTTATTAGTTGAACTAGTTGTTTCTCCTTTTTCTTCAACTTTGCTTGGATCCTCGGCTTCAAGTAAATTATATATGCCCTCCCATGAAGTCTTGCTTGGGCCTGCACAGGTAGTGTCAGCTATCAGTACCAACTTTGCCGGTTCATCTTTCGCTACGATGGGGACCTTTGCTTTCCAAGCTCTCTTAGACATTTTTGGTGGACTGATGATTTCAGATTTGCTCTGCAAAACGAAACAGAAGGATGTAACAGTGGAAAAACTTATTCAAAGCTAACATGCAATGCATAGGACTAACAGCAATTAAGCGCAATAGATGCTACGGATCTATGATATATTAAGCCACCATGGATGAAACCCTTGAAAGATTCAACCATAACTGCTTCTTAATGATTTCCACGTAACTTCCAATGTGAAACTTTAATGTTGTGATGATATGTCACATCACAAATTTATAACGATCCTTTTTAGAATGGATATCATGGCTTCCTGATCAGCGATTAGCGATAATCGCATATCACAGATCGAGAGTTACAAGTGTTGTGCTCAAATGGTTCCTTCGCATGGTTGCGATTACGATTAGTGGTGAGCTGGCGTGGGGAGGCAGCGTGCTTTAAAATTAATAAATCATTTACATTTTCATTATAATTGACTTATAACCTTAAAACGCACATGTTCATAATATTTCGTGTTTTGCCTTTATCGAAAGTGCGCTTCATGATAATAAAATCGCATTGGCAGATTTCAACGGAACTTTTTAGGATGTGTCTTATGATTTTAGTGATGTGCGATTGCAATCGGCTCATCACATCAGAGGTTTCCTATGGAAGACTTGGAGCGATTTGTTGATGAGTAGTGATATGTGATTTCCGATAGAGTTATCACATCGACAAATCTCAAAGGAACACTTTAAGTCCATTATTGAAATAAAGGATGTGCGCGATGCGATATTTTCCCTTTATAATTGTTTTCGTTCGATAAAGCTTTATGATAAGGTTTTATTACAATTCAAATTGGATAGGACCTTATCAAGAGGACTTTCATGGGTTTGATAGATTTGCAAATTGCAATTGCGATTTAACCTACCCTAAAAGCAAGTTTTTAGATGACTTATTATAAAATTTAATTTTCAAACATTTTATTGATTTTATTTATATCCTAAAGGGTATCCATTTCTTATTAAAGTTTTTTTTGAAAAAATTTGAAATGGGGAGGGTTGTTGTATAGCACAACAATTGGCGATTCACTGGGAGAAATAGTTATCTCTGAAAAATAATGCAATATCCAAAATTTTTTGAGTTTGGAAACAATTGAGGATAAAGAAAACCATCTAAGAATAGCTAAACAAAAATTAACTTTGAATGAAATGATAATTTTTTGCAATTTCTTTTATAATCCCTTAAAATAAAAACATTTTTAGTTTCTTCAAGTTTTGATTGGTTGATAAAGATAAAGTAGGGGGCTCTTCCAACTTAGCTTTTAAATTTAGTTTTTTGTCACAGGTAGTGCCTCTACTGCCAGCAAACATCTATAGTCTCAACAACGTTACCTTTTGATTGTCAGTCATTCATTGTCCCATCCATCTAAGAGTATAAGTTCTGAAAGATAAATCCATAAAGATATGTTATATATATATTATATATATATATATATATATATATATATATATAATATTATATATATATATATATATATATATATATATAATTATATATATATATATATATATATATATATATATATTATATATAGATTTTATATTATTTTAATTTTTTAAGATAAAAAGCCATTGTCTTAGTTTGGGAGTCAGCGAATGACAATGCCATTCACTAGTAATAATTGAACTGAACAAGTTGGCTCGTTATGAGACCCCTTGTCTTATGATTATAAGCCATTACCCGGTTTCGATATGCAATATTGGTAATGTCAGTTTAATAAGTTCCCTATGATCATGGTAAGCAGGCTTATGATGAGACGTCTTATCTTTTATATCAGACATATTTTAGAATTACAATCTGAAAAATCATAAACTTAGTGGATGAGGTGAATGACTTTCTCCTTAAGAGTTTGTGGATGACAATTTTAGAGTTATGGATGCTAAGCTTGGAAAAGTCTTTACTTTTTATGAATAACCTCTCTTAACTTTATAAAACTTAGAATGATTTACAGCATTTTCAAGGTTTTGGAAGATTTTGCAAATTTTAAAGAGGTCTTCAGAGTTTAATGTTTTATTCAACTTTCCAAAACTATAATCATTTCCTTAAAAGTTTGTAGCATTTGAAAGCAAGTATTCACAATATTCTCTCAAAAATCTTTTCAATAGTAAAAGGCCAATGGAAGACTATTTACAACTTTACTTTCTATAATAAACAAACTTGCATAAAGAATATTTACAGGTAAGAAGGGGTTACCTTCTTAAGAAAATAATTTCTTTAAGATAAGTCCATTCACAGGAAGAGAATCTCTCTTTGCTGATAAATCTTGCAGTATGAACGTTGATGAGCCTATCTTTTCAATGATTTGAAATGGTCCAAGCTACATCTTTTGAAATTTGGTATGTTTACCTTTTTCTTCATGTGTTTTCTCCCATTTCAACATAAGATCGCCAATTTGTAATGTTTTTGTGCTGGTAGAACTTGTATCAAAAGAAGATTTAATGACTTGTTGATGTTTAGCATGTGTGATTTTGGCCTTCTCTCTTTCTTCCTCCAATTTAAGGATTTGGTCAAATCTTAATTGAATAGAGGAAGAAGGATTTTCTTCAATAAATTGTACTAGGGCAAGAGATGGGAGTGCTAAGTTTAAAGTTATTACAACTTCTTTCCCATACACTAAGTTAAAAGGAGAAGTACCTATTGAGGCCTTCTGAGTTATGCGGTCTACCCATAATGCAAATATCAAAGATTTATGTCAATTATTTTGATTTTGATCAACAGTTCTTTTAATAATCTTAATGAGATTCTTATTAGTTGATTCTGCCAAAACATTACCTTGAGGATAGTAATTTGCAGGATATTTTAATTTAAAACCTCTCTTAAGAGAAAATTCAACTATACTACTCCCAGAAAAATAAGATGCATTATCAAAAATAAGAGCATTAGGTACACCAAACTTGGTAATGATGAATTGATCAATGAATTCAATGATTGCATCAGAATTGACTATCTTTAATGGAATTGCTTCTACCCACTTTGTAAAGTAGTCCGTGGCTGTAAGGATGTATCTGTGTTGCTTGGAAGAATGTGGAATAATCTCTCTTATGATATCAAGCCCCCACTGTTCAAATGGTTGCTCAATGTTTACTGGTTGTAAATGAAAGGCTAGTTTCTTTTGTCTCCCATTAGCAGTTTGGCATATTTTGCATTTCCTGACATAATTATGGGCATCTTTAAACAAAGTGGGCCAATAATATGCAACATGTATGATTTTGTGAGCTGTAGTATCTCCTCCAAAATGTCCACCTGTTGGACCATCATGTAATTCCTGTAAAACCTTTTGTGCTTTAGTTTTTTCTAGGCATCTTAATAAAATTGAATCATAATTTCTTCTAAATAACACATCATCAATGATTTCGAAGTGTTTCGTTTTTAATCTTAAGGCACGTTTGTTTTTGTAACTGAAATTAGGCGGAGCATATCCATTTTTCAAGTAAAAGATCAGATCAACATATTGAGATTCAGAATTCATTATACTTATCTCATTCAGTTGAAGAGTCTTATTTGAATCTTCATGTTCTGGAATATTAGAAGCTCATGTTTATAACCTGCAAAAACCTTTCCCTCTCATAATTTTCACTAGTTTAATATCAATATCATACTCCTGTAAAGTTGTTACCCAATTAGCTCTCTTTTCTCCTACTTCCCTTTCTACTAGCAATGGCCTCACTGTAGAGAATGAGACTATTACTTTTGTGTGTATTTTTAGGAGAAATGGTCTAAAGTGTTTGATATATTTAAACACAACAAAAGCTTGTTTTTCTACTTCTGAATAGTTGAGTTTAGCACCTTGCAAATTGGAAGTAAAGAAAGATATAGGTGCTTCTACTTGCTGATCAATGATTTGTGTTAAAATAGCATCATAAGATGTTTCAGTGGTCAAAGTATACAAAATAAAATGATTAGAAAAATTGGGAGTATTCAATGCAGTAGCATTAATAATCGCTCGTTTAATTGAGTCAAAGGCTTCTTTTCCTTATGTCCCCATTTGAAAACTGAACTTTTCTTAATCATAGTTTGTAAAGGTAAGACTATATGAAATAAATTAGGAACAGATCTTTTCACAAAATTTATCTATCCTAAAAATGATTGCATTGATTTCTTGTTATGTGGCAAAGGAATATCAGAAATCCATTTTATCCTATTAAGATCAATATATATGCCATCTTTGGATACAATAAACCCTAGGAGTTTTCCTTCATTTAGAGCAAAGAATGATTTCTTGGGGTTTAGAGAAATCCCATACCTTTTACATCGCTCCAAGATCTGTTTTAAATCATGTAGATGATTGGCCATTTTCTTGGAAAATACAGTTATGTCATCTAAGTAAACAACAATTGACCTATTGACCAAACCTTTGAAGGCTATATCCATGGCTCGTTGGAAAGTAGCTCCAGCATTTATCAAACCAAAAGGCATTTTCTGATAAGCATATGTTCCCCATTTAGTTCTAAATGTAGTTTTCAGTCTATCATCTGGATGCACCAGTATCTGATTGTATCCTTAAAAACCATCAAGAAAGGACATTAACTCTAAACAAACTACTGATTGAAGTATCTGATCCATTGTTGGTAATGGGAAATTATCTTTTTGACATGTCTTATTGAGATTTCTAAAATCTATGCAGATCTTAATATCACCATTCTTTTTCCTTACAGGTACCAATGAAACCCACTTAGAATGTCTGACCGGGAAAATTATTTTAGCTTTCAGAAGTTTATTCAACTCTACTTTGATTTGACTTTCCAGATTTGGGTGAATTTTCCTTAACTTTTGTTGTACAGGTTTTTCATCAAAAATCATTAGAATTGTGTGTTGAATGATAGAAGTACCATAAGTTCTCAAATCTTCATAATTCCAAGAAAAAACATTTTTGTATTTGTTTAATAATCTGATGAAAGAAAATATTTCTTCTGATGTGAGTTCAATCCCTAGATTGACATTTTGTGGTTTGACCTCAGTGCCTAGGTTTACTAATTCAAACCTTAAAGTAAAACTTTGAAATTTTGCATTAGTGACCTTTTTAAATCTATCTTTGATATCATAGAGATATTCTAGCTTGATCACAGATTTAGGAATAGAATTATCATTTAGTCTTTGTTTTAGCTGAAGATCATGATCGCTTTCATCAATAATCTAATCATCATAAGATTTTTCAGATTTCAAAAAATTTAAAATGTCTTCAACATGATTAAATACTCACCAATTGGTGACATTGTCTACGACAGATAGCCGAAAAATTAATTCAATTGAAAACCTATCTGGACTATAATCCTCGGATGGAAGGAGCTTAGAAGCAACAATAGCCAATAAATCACTTGTTGCATTCTGAGATATAGGAATAGGAGAAATGTTAAATGCCAGAAAATGAGTTATGAGATCTTGAACAAGGGATTGATAATGTTTGAAATGACTTGAGAGACAATTAATAGTGTTCCTTACTTGTTTGATGACAATTTCAGAATCACCAAATACTTTTAGATATTGAATATTCAGGCCTAATGCTTTATAGAGCCCTTGGATCAATGCATCGTATTTTGCAGTGTTATTGGTACACTCAAATTCTAGTCTGCATGATAGCGTAGTTTTTTGCCCTTATAGACTAACTAAAATACACCCTGCTCCTACACCGTCATTGGATTTTGATCCATCAAAATATAAAGACTAAAATAAAGGCTTATCTACATATTTATTTACAAGTTCATCAGCAATACTAACACATCTTGAGGTATCAGTATGAGATAAATTTTCAATTTGTGATGTGATACTATTAACAGGAAAAGACGATTGTTGAGCATTAAAATTTCCAAAGAATGACTCAGCTGAGTAATTTCCGAGAATGTTATTATTGAAAGCTACAAGTTGGTTTTCTTGTTCAAACTCCGTTACTGTATGAGTCATGTGTTTTTCCTGATCTATTTTGATTTGATTTGGTTTCCCTTTATAAGGAAGCCACATATGAGACTAATAAGTGGAAATGAACCATGGAGTTTCTCATACCAATCCCTGTTTAGAATTAAACGATAGAACTTAGGGATGTCAGCATTCAATATATCAATTCTTTGAACTACTCTGGGATCAACCGATAGTCTAATGGTAACTGAATTAATCTCTCCTAAAACTTGAACTTTAGTCCGATCTAATTGAACAATATGAACTGCAGATTTCTGGGACTCAATGTTTAATTTAGAGCAAACTGAGGCTAGAATTATGTTTGATGAAGCCCCTGAATATATCAGACAGTTATGCAGATTTCTATTATAGATTTCATAAGTCAAGAGAAAAGGAGTATGAGAATTAGACCTATCTCTGATCAAAACAGCATCAGTAGCATCTACTTTATCTGATGGTGGTTTACTTGATCCTTTAGTTGCCTTGGATAATACACTGGTTGGAAGAGGAGAAGAAGTTACCACATTCAATTCTTTTAGTAACAACTTCTATTGATTTTTTAGCTTGCTAAGTTCATGTAAAGAAATATTTTCTCAAGTCTTCTTCATGTCCTCCACAATGTTGTAATCCATAGAGTCAAAGACTACTAATGTTTAGATGATGAGGGTGGATTGGAAGATGATGGTTGGTTTTGGGTAGGCACAACTGGAGTTTTTTTATGGGAGCTTTGACTTTAGTAACAAGGCTTGAATTTTTCTTCTTTGGATTTGTTTGAACAGGCTCTGCTGCATTTTTACTTCTGGTATTTACTGGGAGAGCTTCCTGTTCATTTTCATTATCAGAGTTGGGAAAGATAAAGTCCCACATCCCATGACATTCAACTGTTTCCTCTTCTTCTATTTCCTTCGATCATAAAATTGTGTCTTCATCTTCCTCGTCATCTACATCTGATTCTACATTAGATATAGCATTAGGTGGTTTTCATTCAATTGACTGATTTCTTCTAAAATTTCTAAACAGTTTTTTAGTAGAAGTTTTATCTACCTGCTTTTTTATTTCCACCATTTCATTAGGCATAGTTTTCAGAACCTTTTGTAAACCTTCCATGCCATATGGGTCGTTAACTGCTTTATTTTTTGGATCATCTTTGAAAGTAACCTTCTTAGATTTTGTTTCTTCAAGAGCGTTTTTCTTTTCCAAAGCTATGATACATTTTTCAACAATGATCACTTCCTTCATATTTTCTGCTAATGTGGGTTTCGCAACCCTATCAACGAAGATGGCTATATTTTAAGGCAAGGAAGAAATATACCATTAGCTTCAGACTTCTTCCCTAGGTTTGGATGTAGCAGGAATTTTATTCAGTAGTTTATTGAATCGGGAGTTGAAGTCTTTGATGGGTTCCTTTGATTCAGATTTCAGATTGGGGAGATCATTAATTAAAGTCGTTGTGGACCTATCATCTCCAAAATTGGTTAAAAATTGTTCCTAAAAAGCATCCTAGCTATTGATGGATCTTGGTGGTAAAGAAAAATACCACGATCCATCCGCCCCTTGTAGAGTGTATGGAAAAAGCCTAACAACAACATCTTCTTCTGTTACCCCATTCAAGTTTATTGACAACATGAAATTGTTTATATGTTCTTCAACTAATATGCTAATGTCTGGATTAAATTTTGTCAACCATTTTTCAAGATGCGTTAGTAATTGACTTAAGGGTGCATGCATAGCGACAGCTCCTGGATTTTTCCATGGCCTTAGTTGAGGTTGATTATGTGACATTGTCAAACTAACAACAGAAGAGAGTGAAGAGCCAGTTGAAAGTGATTGGGTAGAGGATGTTGAAGTACCTGTACCCTTATGGACTATGATCTTGAGTTGGGGAATGGATGGATGAATTTGCAATGGTTTAGATGGAATGGATGATGATGAAGAAAGATTCTCACTGTCAAACTCTAAAGGTGTCTTCCTAGCTCTTTTTCTACTTGGCAGAGGAAATTCAATTGGTGGAATACCAAGGTTTTCACTCCGTGCTCTAGTAAAAGGCTGGGATGGAATATATTAGGAAGTCACACTGCCTTGGGATAACTCAAAATATTCTTGGGATATCGAAAACCCTTGGAGTTTACGAATCAAGGTTTATACTTCAAGGGGTTCAAGAGAAGAATTTTCAGGTGTGCTTAAGTTTTCAGCAATGGGTGTTGTATTTTCCTTTTCAATGTCTCGCTTAAAAATAGGAGATTTAGAAAGCGAAGGAGAAGTTGGAGGAGATTGTGTGGGGGTTTTACTCTTAGAATGGCCTATGGGTTTGGATTTTCTCACCATTCACAGTTCAGGCCCTCCTTCTACTGCCAAAAATGTTGATGCCTCTAAAATCTCAACACCAACATCAGGGATAACCACCGGGTCTGGACCTTAGTACAACTCCTTTTCTATTTGGTGTGGTGGCTCTGACTGGATATTATGGGACCAGTTTCCCATATAATGAATGGTTTGATGGATGATTGTTTTATAATGTGTAATAAAGATGATAATTGTTTTAATCTACAACTCAAATAATATACAATTGTACTTATCTAACCCGGATAATGTACTAACAATGTGATTTCTGATTATTTCTAATAGAAAAATAATCATATCGCATTAATAACAGTGTATATCGCTGACATATATCTTTAAACTATAACAATTCTAAATCTTCAGAAATGACATGATAAATAATTATTTGAAAAACATACATATATCAACAATTGAAACTTTTTAAAAGGAATGTTTCACCACATAAGGAAATAAGACGAAAGAATAGTGATAAAAATACCACATGCATTTGAGTCTTTCTTATGTAAATAACACTCTGATTCCACTTTCTTATTTGAGAAATCTTCCAGGAGATGCAAAAGTGTACGTCTTCAAAAACGTTTCTTCACAAAAATATAGAACCTTGATCCACTATTGATAAAAAAAAATATTCAGAAGTACAAAAATGTCACTTCTCAAGTCAAATCTTATACAAATTGAGGACCCTTTCTTCAAAGACATGAAAGGGTTGAAATAATAAAATAAAAACTAACTGTTAATAAAAATCGCTTTGAGTTGTTGAAACTACAAACATGAAAATTTGGGATTTGATTTATGAAAATATCAGTGTGATAACCTTTTAACTGATTCATTGTATCTACTTCTTCTCTTGCACTTGTAGCTGACAAATTGAGAGCATTTGCTGAATTTCAAGAGGGTGACTTAGCCTAGAATGTAATTGACCTGTGTACGTAGCATTTGAAAGTTCAGGAACCATGAGATTGACAACTTCGGCAAGGCATTTGGTGGCCATCTGTTGACTGTGCGGCTTTACTAGGAAAAACCAAAATGCATCCCAAGTCAAGTTTTGCACTTTGTCGATTTGCTCTTCTCTGCTAGTCACATCTTGTTTCCATTGATCTTCTAGCACTTTTGCTTTTGGGAGCTTTCCTGGAGACCAATCGGAGATGAAGTTAGTTAAATATAAGCTGTCATTTACTAAATCAATCACACTGTTCCTTGTAGCCTTGGCTCTGGAAGTAGCTCTTTCGACCTTAATTAACTGTGATTCCCACTCCGAAAACAAGATTTCTTTGTGCGATTCTTGGATTTTCAGTAGGTTAGCAGCCATGCCTTCTTCTGAACTTTGCCAAGAGAGAAATTTTGTTACCTTATCATCTAAATTTTCAAATTCTAGCCTTGTATCAACTGCCTGTTCAATGAGTGATGCAGTGATAGTGCACAATGGGTCAACTAATGATATATTATGGCAAAGGATATTTAGTTGCCGAGATAAGGCTTTAGTCACTTCCAGGGCTTCTTTCTTGAATTCATCAACCTTTGGATAACCCTTGAAATTTTTTACCTGTAATTGTAGCTGTGCAATTTATTCCTCTTTAGTTTTCTTTTCCTGCTGAATTGTCACTTGAAGCTTGCTGAGTTCTTGAGACAACTTTTGTTGTTTCTGAAGAGCTTGTTGATCAATCTTTTACTTCTCCAGAATTAGCTATTCTTTGAGTTGGCCATTCTGTTGTTTTTTCTCTGCTAGCTGTTGCTCAAGATGTCTGATCTTCTGTTGTTCCAATGTCGTTTTCTCTTTAAGTTGGGTGATCATTAGATCCTTTTCCTTGATCAGTTGGCTAACTTTGGAAGCCTTGTCCATTGTAGCAGTTGTATAGCCACCTGCATACTGAGACAACTTTGTTAAATCCTTAGAAGGGTTGACTTCTGAGTCTTTTCATACCACATTCATTAGTTCAGCTTGAGGAGTTGAGAGTGTTCCCTGGTCAATTTTCCTCCTTTTCCTTTGTCTTTTGACCATAGCCCTATGCTTTGGACTGTAAAATACATCCGGGGGTGGTATTTCCTCTACCTTCAATACAATCTCTTCAGAAGGATTCTTTGGAATTATTTCAATGTCCTGCTGAGTGTTCATTATGTTGACTTCCCCTTCAATTGTAGTACTAGTAACAATAAGCTCCTGTGTTGTGGGCAATTCTGGTGTAACGATGTTTTGGAAGACATTCTGGTTCTTGATCATTTGATTGAATTGCTCCCATTCCGTGATTAATATGGAATCAATATTTACATCAGTATCTATGAGATCGCTTGTCTTTTCATTTGTTTGCTCCTTTTCAGGACTTCGCTCCTTTTCGGGACTCTTCTCCTTTTCAGGACTCTTTTTAGTAGTTTGTTCTTTACTGTGGCCTTCTTGCTGCACCATAGGGGTAGTGGCCAATAAATCCAGAGGCAATGTTTGTAACCTCTGTGCACCATCTTCTCAATGCAGAAAGAGGAGGTCACCTGAGAGGTACATTGGATACATGGCCCTTGTTGGGGAATGTGTTGAGACCGAGCCATCTTACTTTGAGGAAGCAGTGCAGCAGCCGATTTGGGTTGATGCTATGGCAGAGGACTATGACTCCATAGTTCGTAACTGTGTTTGGGACGTGGTTCTGAGACTGGAGAACAATTCAGTTGTGAGTTCTTGTTGGATTTACAAGGTAAAGAAAGCTGCTGATGGTAGTGTGGAGAAGCATAAGGCAAGATTTGTTGCCCATGGATTTTCACATGTCGAGAGGATCATGTTGCTGCAGTATATTTCAACAGAGGAGCAAGACGCTGACATTTTGACAAAGGCATTGTCAAAGTGTAAATTCGAGTTCCAGAGCGATAGGATCGGGGTGGCAAATAATCCCTTTCTTGTTGAGAGGGAGTGTTGAAATATGGCAACAAGAATATTCCAATTTAATTTGTCCTTGAATTAAATTGTGAATTAAAATTGAATTTAGTCTTAACAACTACTTGGAAATAATTAATTAATTTATTTGAAATTAATTAGTTGGAGAAATTAAAGTTAGAAGTCTTTTTGAAGTCATGCAAGAGTTATCCCTTAAATTAAGGAGATACGATTGAGTTATATTTGAGTTGTAATTAGTTAACTCGGTTTATTGAGTTAAGTCTAGTTAAATTAGTTCCAAATTGTTTGAGGAACTAATAGTGAGTTAATACTCAGTTGATGCATTAATGCACTCAACTAGTGCTACTCCAGTTAATTGAAGATTCCCTCATCAAAAACTCATGCATGTCTATTATGAGAAAGAATGAGTTGAGATTAAAGTTCAAGGACAATGTACTATCAGTTGCATGTGTTTCCTCATGGAGAAAACTCATGCATGCAATCAAGGATTTATCCTTGAGGATTGCACAATTTTGATGGATTGGTTTTCCACTTGGTTGAAGGCATGCAGTCAAGGATTTATCCTTGAGGATTACGCAGTTTTGACGGATTGGTTTTCCACTTGGTTGAAGGCTAATCATCGAGAAGGAACAACGCAAGGAAATAGGAGCTTGGAGGGTAGAGAGGAAGGCTAGAGAGAAGCCAAGATTGCATGTGAGCAACTGTGAGGCTTGTACTGAGAGCTGTCTAGCTGTGAGAGCTAAGGCTTTGTATAATTCCTATGTATTTCCACCATGTATGATAATACAATAGTGTGGGGTTTTTAGTTGAGGCTTTCCCCAAAAGTATTTTCATGTGTATTGTGCCATTGATTCTTCTTCTTCTAGTTATATTGTTTAGCTCGATCTTTAAGCTTCCGCAAATTGATAGTAGAATTAGGTTATAGTATTTTGCTTTGATTTATATTGCATTATCGGGTTAACCTATCATAGATTTTCTACACAAAAAACATAAATTATTTCACAATCAATATTTTATAACAATATGACAAGATTGTTAACCATGGATATTCACCTTCACTTTACCATGGATATTAACTTGTAAATCCGCTTTGTTACAATACCATGGACCAATACCATGGTTTATCAATACCACATGTAAAAAAACCATAACTTATTTCATAGTAAAAATATTTCATTTTAAATTAATTTTACTACATTTTTTTAATTGAATCTAAAAGGGAAAATGTTCCAATTTGAGATATATCTAAACCCTCTATCCTCAAGACTACTAAAAATATTCCCATAGAAATTAAAATAAGGTTTTAATAAAATTAACCTAAGATGGATCTATGCCGGTTCTTTTAGATATATATATATATATATATACTATATATATATTATATATAATATATAATATATATATATATATAATTGACATGGATCCATATTAGCTAGGGATCCAAGGGATGAGAGCAAGAAAATTGATTAATTATAATAGATTAAATATAGTGCATGACTTTTTAAAGTTTTTCATTATTTTATATTCTTTGACATGATTGATCCAAAATATAGGTTTAATATATTACAACCAATACCATGGCTTATCAATACTACAAGTCCAAAAACCATAACTTATTTCACAACTAAAATATTTTACAACAATATGACAAGATTCTTAACCGTGGATATTACAGTAGATATTATTAACTTGTAAAAAATAGTCTTTGTTACAATACCATGGATCAATACCATGGATTATCAATACCACGTGCCGAAAAAACATAAATGATTTCACAATCAAAATATTTTATAACAATACCACATGCCCAAAAAACATAAATTATTTCATGGTCAAATATTTTATAACAATATGACAAGATTGTTAATCATGGATATTCACCCTCACTTTACCATGGATATTAACTTGTAAATCAACTTTGTTACAATACCATGGACTAATACCACATGCCAAAAAACCATAACTTATTTCATAGTAAAAATATTTTATTTTAATTTAATTTTACAACATTTTGTAATTGAATCTATAAAAGGGACAATGTTACAATTTGAGATATATCTAAACCCTCTATCCTCACTACTACTAAAAATATTCCCATAGAAATTAAAATAAGGTTTTAATAAAATCAACCTAAGATGGATCTATGTCAGTTCTTTATATATATATAAGAACTGACATGGATCCATCATAGCTAATGATGCAAGAGATGAGAACAAGCAAATTGGCTAATTATAATAGATTAAATATAGTGCATGATGTTTTAAAGTTTTTCATTATTTTATATTCTTTGACATGATTGATCCAAAATATGGGTTTAATATTTTACAACCAATTAAGTTTTTCTAATTTAGATAATTTCTTAAACACAATACAACATGATCAAATTTAAGAGAGAGTCTGGGAGGGGGTGGAGAGAGGGAGCGAGACAGTGAAAAAGTTGGAGGATAGAGAGAGAGAAAGAGAGAGTGATGGTGGGGGGG
>APFE030928109.1:32796-51823 GCA_000404065.3 Pinus taeda | reverse complement strand
GTACACCCCCTCCCCTTTACATAAAGAGCGTATAAGTACGCAGATATCCTGAACAAAAGGTGCGGGCCCGCAGGCAAAAGTGAGAGAAAGTGCGGAACCAGAGTTACATTGCTTTTTTGATGTCTTTCTCTCATTTCTAAATCTTGTTCTGAAGAGCTGAGGTTTGAGACTTGCTTAGGAAGCTGGTATAGGTGGTGATAGACCTACACCGACTGCAAATAATCAAGGTGATGATATTTTTGTGTAACAGATTCAACATCATCTGCTCAGTGTATACGGATGTCCTGGCATGCAGGTCTCCCGCCCCCAATTATGAATTGCTTTTGTTAAAATGGTACCTGTTATTGAAAATTAAATCCGTAAGAGCTGGTAAACCAATTGAATTAGAAACAATTGAAGATTTTATAAATTGTTTCA
This sequence comes from Pinus taeda, assembly GCA_000404065.3. Lineage (NCBI taxonomy): Eukaryota > Viridiplantae > Streptophyta > Pinopsida > Pinales > Pinaceae > Pinus > Pinus taeda. The sequence continues at coordinate 51,406 of APFE030928109.1, read as the reverse complement.
AGAAACATGGTGTAAAGGTCCAAAGGCTTCTTAGTGAGTTTTATCTGCACAATTTTATATTAGAGAACGAGGTGGAAAAGAACCATAACCCTTTTGTAGGAGATCTTCAATTCCAGGCCTTTATTTTGTTTGTAGTTAACCAACTCAAATGGTTTAAAGCTTATAATGTATTTCAAAGACAGGAACATGGATTGGATCTTTGGGTGAGAAGTGAACCTAAGCATCCCTTACAAATGTTTGCCAGCCATAAGAGTCTGATGACACGAGAAGGGGTGATTAAAACTTTAAGGCCCATACATAAGGAGATTGTGCAAAAAGGAGTATCATATTTCCTCTCCATTCAAGAAAGATCTCTAACTGCATCTAAGCTCAGATGGATGGTCTCCACTAGTAGTGTGAAAGATATGGAACCATTTAATTACAGAAATTTTAAAGCAACTGTGGCCTGTTTGGTCACCTATAGCAATCTTATTTTGAGAGAAGAACCTTATTGGTTAGGATGTCGGTTTCAGAGCCCCATTATTTGGTATCCCCTTGAAGGTTATCGGGCTAACTACGAATTTCCTGAAGAAAAGGAAGGGCCTGCCTTTGCGCTCCTGGCTCAACATCTTGGTTTTAGACCAATGTTTGACGTTTTCTCCCCCACCTACTCTTTAACTTCACTGCATAAGAACTACTTACTTTTCATGAGGACATGAAACAGGGTAAGCAGGGGAGTATGTTGAGTTACGAAATGGGTATGTATTTACTCTTAATTACATCACTTTTTTCCTCTTTTCTTATCTCTTTCATATCTTGATACACTAACATATTGATGGATTATGATAAGAAACGGATGAACTACTCTCAGGTAAGATTTAGCCATCATAACTAACTTTTATTCCCTTTTATGTAGAGAAATGATGAAAGGAACAGTTGTTGTTCCCTAGCGACGGAACAACATAAACCAACAAAGGAAGAATGGGGTCTGTCATTTGCAGTCAAGTCGGAGGATGAATCAAGAGGATCAACACTAGATATGAAGGGTATTAGAAGATAGCATTCAGTTGCAAATCCCTTAGGATCGGGAGATCCTGAGGGATCGCATTTATCTTTTACCTCTTTCTGGCTATAAAAGCAAAAGATTGTAGGAGGAAAGGGGGGAATCTCTGTTATTTCAAATTGTAATTTTAATTTACAGACTCGTGCTATTGGAGAACACGATCGTATTGTAATGATACTTGAGTTCAATGATTAATATATTGTTGACGTTGTTGTTCATTCGTATTCTCTGAAGTAGCTCAGCAGTATTCACTACTGGCTAAGGGCCCGACCTCTAGTGGATTAAACTGCTCCCTTGTGTTATATATTTCTGATTCTCGCAAGTTTGATTGGTTTGATAGTTTTCCCATTTTTCTGTGAGTTTATCTTATTTTCTATTTACCGCTTTTCTATATTTAAGTTAGTACATTTTCTGTACATGTTTTACAACACTGTCATTTGATTGTATTTACTCTTATTGTAGGTTGAATTATTTAGCTGTTAAGACATGAATCTTATTGATTTAATCAACTGTAAGAGTTTGGTTATTGCTATTGAACTCTCGGTTGACATCATTTGCATTTGGATTGCTTAGTTGAGATTGAGTGTGATTTAGATTGAATCAGCTAAGAAGAGATTGGTTATTGCTACTATGCTCTCGGTTGATGCTATTGCCAATTTAATTGCGTGTGTGAGATTTGATTATGATTTTAGTAGAGGATTAAGTCTTTATGCTTAGATGTAATATTTTCTTTAACAGTGAAATTTGAGTTGTATACATGCATCCATTTACTCTTATATTAAAGGTTTATACTTCATTTTAAGAAACATTACTCTTTGGATTCATAAAATGCACATATTTTGTACACTCTTGGAATAAAAGGACTTACCTGGGTTAATGATTAATGTGGGGTAATTAGGAGTTTTAAAAGACACCTTTTATCAACCAGTAGTGGTTTCAGAAGGAGATAAACAAGAAAATGTGTAGGGAAATGTTTTATCAAGTCGGCATGAGAGGATGGAGAGATGATGTTAGCATAAGATGATGTGGCACCCTTGACATGGGACATGTGGCATGCATTTTAGGAATTTTTAGCTGCCTAAGTGCCTTATTTTTGGGTGACATGTGGCACATATGGAGGTGGCCACATGGATAGGATGAAATCACCCCAGTGCTGACATCATCTTGAAGTTTTCAGGAGGATGGAAGCGAGAAACTTCTGGGGTATTTACGTCTTGAGGAATGGAGAATTTTCCTAACAAATGATGGAAAAAAAATTCCTAGGATATTTAGAAGATCACATTGGAATGACATCACCATAGCGCTAAATTCACCGTATAAGTTTCAATTAAAATTGGTCCAAGGAACATAAAAAATTCCCAGCAATTGTCATCGATATCTAGGAGGCCAAGAAATGGGAAATTGTTGTCAAGTTTTATTTTGTTAAAGTATTGGAGATCATGCCCAGAGACAAGTTTGTAACATTTTCTCATGTCATAGATTTGTGGCTAGGAGTAGTACCCAAATCATATTTTGTGATGGTTCCATGTGGTAATAAGGTTTGTGATAGGTCACAGATGTCCAAGAACTTTGGGCCATCAGGCCACTTGTAACATGTGGGAATATGTTAAGGACATAAGAGGCTTAGCCAATCAATGGTATTGATTATAATGGGTTATTAAGCTCCAAGTACAAAACACTTGGGCCAAATAGAGAGCTTAGAGATTAAGTGCATATGAAGCCGAACCTTAACAGCTCGAGATCCTAATGCGATAATGGAAGTTACATGCCTATTTCATATGCCTATTGTCATGACACATGTTCACATGTAAAAAAGGGTTGAAGGCTTAAGGAATCAACACAATCATGGTTTTAATCTAAAGGTTGGATTGTAGTCATGGAGAATAGTATATTAAGGTTGCAAGGACCACAATTTGCGAAGGCATTAACAAAGCTTTGTCTTGAGTATGGAGATCCATACTAATGTTTTGTGTTTGAACACATAGAATTTATTGAAGGCACTCATTGAGTGTGTAGGTTGAAATGGGATTCAATTCTCAACATGGAAAACTATATTAAATCCCATCCACTAAATAATTCATCTATAAGGAATAAAATACAGGACATATCAAATAAATGGAGAACCATATAGAAGTACATATCGAGCCATGTGCGCCTTACAAAGAAACAATGGAGACCATAAATTTGTTTGTTGGTTAACTCTACCATACGTAGGCTATCATTGTAGACTAGGTTTCAACTCAACAAGCCATATTGAAGCTATGTGATTGAATAACAGTTATAACCCAAGTAGAATGAACCATGTTGAAGAACCATGATCTTTATGTAAATGACATAATAGCCTACACCGAACCATACATAACATATGAAAAAAACACAAGAATGCAATGAGAGACTATGTTGGGGTATGCATCTAAGTGAGAAGTATTATGTTTAAGAGTAGGGGCTATAGAGAGAGGATAAGATAGTATGTGAAGAAGAGAAGTCGGAGAGTAGTGATGTTGACTGTATGAGTAATTTAAACTTTGGTAGTGGGCTGCTAGATTGTTGAAGTTTGAGAGCATAGAACTACTAAGTGTGTCTCTGAGGTAAACAAATAATTGAATGTTGAAGGAGAAACTATTGAGCTAAGGAAAGAAAATGCTACTGAGAATTAAAATGAGCCAAGAAATTTTTAATGTAGAGCTGAAATTAGGTTGAGTGGGAGCCAAAACAAAGTTCAATGAGTTCCTTATGGATTATAACTTAGTGCCTACATAACAGGGAATTAGGGTTTTTGATGTGAGTGGATTCTTGAAGAATATCTTACGGGTTGGAGCCTCCTACAAGTCGGTGCTTTCAAAAATCCAAGAAGTTGGTGCTTCTAGTAAGTTGATCAAGTGTCTGCAAAGGAGGGAGTTGCAGCTTCCTACTAATGGGACCTAGAAAATCATATAAGGGAGTTGGTACTTCCTGTGAATGGTTTCTCATAAATATTGATGTAATAGAGGTAGAGCTTATATTTTACATCATAATACAAACAAATCCTTAGTAGTTTTTCTCCTAGAATGGTTTCCATGTTAAACCTTTGTGTCTAATTTTATGCTACTTATGGTATTGTGTATGTTTGTGTGTTGATTCATATTGGCATGGTGTTGATCGCTGACATGAATCATTTCCAAGTGAAATGGAAATATAAAGTGGCATTAAAATTAAAATTAGCCTTAATATTGATTCAACCCCCTCTCAATATTAATTTTTGTTTCCAACATGGAATGAGCCATAATTTATATAGCCAAAAATCTCTTGACAAGATGAATGTGATGACAATATTAGTTTTGATTTTTGATAAAGTTGTAAAAAAAATTATTTTTGTAACCCCATCTTCATAACAGACCTTGGAGGTCAGGTTAGAGCAATAAGTAACACCTCCCACATCCTTGATCACTACAATTGGGTGGGAGGGAGCATTACATTAAACTTCCTACAGACATAATACATAAAATTTTGAAACTATAAATCAAAATTTCTTAACCGTGGTCTTCCCGACTTAGCCTGTGAGACCCCTAAATTCTATGACATTTACTTATTTTGGAAATTTCAACACAATCATCCATTTCCTTACCATCCTTTCCATTTAGCACCTAATAATATTTCTTAATCACAAACTTGTTCTTATTAATGCATGGGTTACCCATACATCAAGGGTATTATTCTTAAGTAGAATTTACTCATTTTACATTCATCAGTGGCTTGCATTTGTAAACTTAGAGGAGGATATTATGCCTTACACTAACTACATTAGGAAAAACCTAAGAATATCCCTCATGGAAATTTTGTATTACTAAATCGATTAGAATGGTGGCATTAAGTTATAATTATAAATTCCTTTACGTAGACCCTTGGAAGACACAATATCCTTTTTGTCATTCCCTATCATTTAAATTCATTCGCCATTAGAAGATGTTGATACCTTTTAGGTTTGAGAAGTCAAGGTTGTTATCAAATTAGTAGCAGAGGAATTAACCTTATACAATAACAAACAATCCCTAATCCTTTGGCCAAGGACTCAACAATGGAATTAATTAGTTAGAAGGTTAATATATTTATCGTGCTACCTACTCATGACCATAGATGAAACATTAATGAATGCCTGATCCATCAAATATCACACTAGAATATTCCAAAATAATCTTTTGAGGACACAAGATAAAGAAATTTTGGGGGTCATGGAAATATTTATTTCAAAAGAAGGGTTGGTATGTGTTTAAGGAAATTATAAAACAAAATCACAAAGTTAGAGAATTCCACCCAAATAGGATAGTGCAGCTAGATTGTTTCATTGACAAAATAATTCTCACACCACACAATAAAAATGCCAAGGGTATTATGAGACATCCAAGGTACCCACATACATACTTGATGTCACATTTTTCTTCTTTTATAGTAAACCTAAAGAAGAAATTTGTAGGCTTCAAGTAGTCATGCAGACTCATCCATATGGTTCTTATGCTTCCTTAACCCAAGCAGTAATCATAGTTTCTAGGGTGATGTTTCCCACAAATAACATAGTAGGTTGTGGTTCCTTAGCCCATCACAAATGATATCATAGTCACCAAGTATTTCAATAACAATTTCACTATAAGGAATCCCATTCCCTCATAGAAAATCTTCTAGACAAAATTCCATATAACCTTTGGTGGCATCGTGTTTGATGTTCCTAGGAACTTCACCAAAGGAATATTCATAGATAAATTGGGTTGATGGGATATTATACAATTCTATATAGTATTATTATGACTAACCTAAGTACTAATACAAAAAAAGGGTGGTGAATGTGGTTGGGAGTGATGTAATTATGGGATGTTCTTTCATCTTGTCATAAAAAACAAATTCCACCATATGGCCACATTACCTCTTAAATAAACAAGGAGGAAAATTTTTCGAAGCTTTTTCCATAAGGAATTCATTTCTTTTATGAATTATTCAATAATAGGATCATCATATTTTCCTTTAAAAAAACATGCTCCCATTAAAACCTAAAAATAAAACTAGGGTTTTGAAGCAATAACTTGTCAATAGAATTACTTTTCATGGCTAGGGTTTGAGGTATAAAATATGAAATGATCACCACTTATAAAATACTTTTCTAACTTAATATTATGGCCACAATTATGAAATTTCATGGCCTCCCTATAAATATTTCACTAGTTTGATTTAAATCTAGTTACTCTATCAAAAAATTCTAATCTTCAAACCTCACGTTTGTCATAAAAAAAAACCCTAAAATAGTGGAGAATGGAAATGTGGTGAAATATGACATGTGAGGAATGAATTTTGGTGGAAAAATATCTCCAAAATTTGTCCAAGGGATACCAAGATATGAAAGAGGCAATTTATAAAGTTAAGGAGACTTGTATTATTGATACAACATATCCTTTAATCAATGAAGAGTATAATAGAAGAAGCCATGCATGGTGTTATAAATTAAATAACAGAGCAATCAAACAATCATATCGGAAACACAGAAAAGCATTAAAAAAGAGATACATAGACATATGTGGTTCACCCAATCTAGGCTACGTCCATGGAGAAATAGACATTCCTCCCTTTTATATTATCCAACAAACTGAAGGGATACAACCTACAACACATCCATTGTAACTTCCTCTTCACTCTCACGCAATATCCTCTATATTTCTCACACATAATAATACCCAGCCACAATAAAATTCCCTCATATAAATTGATTTTCCTTCTAAAAAAAAAAAAAAAAAAAAAAAAAAAAACTTAAATTAACGTAACCTCTACCATCAAATATTCTGCCTAATGAATGTTCCAAATTGAGTACGAAATTACTATATTTTATAATGCAATTTTCTTAAAAAAATTGATTTTGGTGATGTTTCCCTGGAACCCCTACCAAGGGAAACTCAAAAGAATGTTTTCCCCTTCATGGAGCCCCTTGTAGCAATAATGGGGGGGAATCCTCCCCACAACCCCCACGTCGAGGACTAAGATCCAAACATGGTTGAAGCAAGGCCACTGAATTAGGAAGATAATCAGGCTATACATGCAACACATGGTAATATTTATGTTGGAATGTGTCACTTTAGAAGCTAATGATGTCTAATTTTATTATGAAAGAAATTGTAATCTTGTGTAGAAGACTTATCCCACATTAACCATGGGTTAAAATACCCTTGTTATCATTTATTACATAAAGAGGTGAAATTACATTTATTCTCAATGTATTATTGGGATGCAATTCCTCCATATCTCTTGGTAAATAATAGAAGGGAAACCTATGAGACAAACATGAACAAGAAAGTATTATCTTTGTAAAGGCGAAATCACTTATGGAGTTTCTCTTGAGTGTAAGATTTGAGATTTCTGAAGAATAGCAAAGACTATTATCTTCTTGTGGATGTTTCCCCGCATTGGGATTTTACCATGTATATCTGGGATACTCCTTTTTTCTCTGGTCTCTTTCTTACTTTCTTTGATTAAATGTTGTTATATGAATAGGACAATAATCTACTAAAGTTCTGGTGTTTTAATATTGTTATATGTTTATTCATATGTATCAATATCTAACATGGTATCAGAGCCGGTTATTATGCTTTACCTTGTTCAATATATTTTTACGCAATAACATTTTCTTCAAATTTTTTGGAGCTCTTCTTATTTTGTAGTTATTTTTTTTAATCTAGTAGCCAGAAGGCTTCTTGTTAGATATGCATATTTTTCTATAAGATTGAAAAAAAAAAAATACAAAAAAAAAACTTAATCAGATCTCACCATTGTCTGCCGAAAAAGGAATCAATTAAGATTGACTTTTCACTAATTAGATTTGGATTTGGTTTTACTAGATTTGAATTAACTTGCATGGCCTGGCTGAAGTAATTTAATTTTTTTATAGCATAAAGTTTTTGGGGATCATTTTTGGTTTGGTGGATACCAACCCTATTATATTCCCAAGCCTATTTTTTTAATTGAACCGAGTTTTTCATTTTTTCTATTTTTTCTGAAGCTAATGTCTTTTGATCCAAGAGTTTATTTTCTATGATTTTTTTAGTGGGTGAAAATTTTCATTTTCTAGTTACTTAACCCCTTCTCTCATCTATCCATGCATTAGATGGTCCTATATAAATTATATGCAAATGAGTTTTCATATTTTTTTCTCAAGGGTCAATTTCAGAACTAGTTTTTTAATGCACAAGTTTGCTACATGCAAAGTAGATTGACCTAGCTTCATAGGCCTGAATATCTTCCTCCAAGACCTTGTACTTGCTAAGATCAATATCACCTTTCTCTTTCCTGAGAGAAATATCATTATCTTTTCACCAATTTTCCTTATCATTGACCCTCGTTAACCACCTACGATCTACCTCAATTCCCACCCTAGCAACACTAGAGTTCGAATCCTACTAAATATTACATGCAGAAGAAGTCGATGATGAAAAAGAAGAACCATACAATATCATGTTCTTGTCTCTAAAATTTTCAAAGGTTCATGGCTCCAAGGGCTTGCATGCACATCAAATATATATGATAGGCGTCTCTACTATATGTCATAAAGGAGACAATATTAGGGAAAGAAGAGATTGTACCACCCATGGAAAGCCCATGCAAATGATTCCTTAATAATATTGGTGATATAGTGTTTCGAATGATTGGGTGGGTGATATTATTAGTGAGGTTTGGTTTGAGGTCGTGAAGAAAAATTCTTGTTCCACTCTTTGAACCAAGGATTAATTATCCATAGTCACATGAGAATGCTTATTGTATTTATTGTAGAGTAAGGTAATATCCAAGGATCTTTACAGTCGAGAATCCTTGTGGAAAATAGTACGTAATGTAAGTTACATGTTGAATCATCATAAGGTAGAAAAATAATTTCAGTTTAAGCATATTTTCTTCTAGCCATGAGATTTTGGTCTTTGTTTTATGGTTTATTTTCGTTATTTTTATCATAATGATTTCAAAAATATATTTTGTTCCTAAGTTAGTGGATCCTAACTATATTCCATGGAAGATAAAGATGATTGATCTTCTCAAGAGTAATAATCTATGGTGGTTAGTTAATAGTGAACATAAGAAACCTACCAATGCTCAAGACCTTGTTATATGGGAAGAACAATGTGATCAAGCAAGAGGACTCATTGGTCAAATGGTTTATATTTGACGTATAAATCCCCTTTGTAGACAAGGGCGATATCCCAGGCTTGGAACCCATACCTAGCACAAAAAATATAGTGATGGAAAATTTTCCCTAGGTCTATCATGATCAAATCATACATGAGCAATCAAAGAGATGAGTGTTTCTTACCTCGCTAAATGATGTTAATCCTCGCTAGTTTCTTCTAATAGCCCCTAGATTTTTCCATAATCCTCGTGAAGATTAAACTTGTGGATAAAAGAAACAAACAATAGATCAAAGAACCAATATGAAAATATGATTTGAAAAGAGACCTATACATATGATCAAGGAGATATTTAATAAAACCATCAAAATGTAGACAATGTTTATGTTGAGAAATGGCAACAAGAAATTCCAGTTTAATTTACCCTTGAATTAAACTGAGAATTAAAATCGAATTCTATTCCCATAGAAACTTGTAAACAGTTAATTAAGTTTAGTTAACTTAATTAGCTTAGGAATTTTGAGTTGTATGTAGTCATGTATATGTTCTCCCTAAGTTTTAGGGGTCCAGTATGAGTTTAAATTAAGTTGGAAATTAGATCACTCAGTTTACTCAGTTATGTTTAGTTAAATTAGTTCTAACTGTTTGTGGAACTAATAGAGGACAAAGAATCAGTTGGTGCACTAATGCATCCACTAGTGATACTCTAGCTAACTGAATATTTCCTCATGAGAAACTCATGCATGTCAATTCAGAGAATGAACTAGTTGAGACTAGAGTGCAGTGATAGTGTACTATCAGTTGTATGATTTACTGAGTTGTATAGATCATGCATGTAATCAAGAACTGGACCTAGTTTGGATTCCCCAGTTTTGGAAGCACTAGATTCCCATTAATATAGGTTATTCAGCCATAGGAATTGCACAAGGAAATAGGGGCTTGGAGAGCTACAAAATTGACTAAGTGTTGGCCAAGAGCTTGCTTGTGAGCTGAGAGAGAGTTGAGCACACTTTTGCGGAATTGTTCTAGTGAGAACAAGCTTTGTATCTTCACTCATATTTTTGATATATGCAATATAGATAACGAGGTTTTTAGTAGTGTCTTTCCCCAGATACATCTTTTTTTATGTGCCATTGATTTATCTTCTTCTTGTTCTTATTGTCTTCATTGATCTATTGGCTTCTGCTGGTTGAAAGTAGAAGTCAATTCTTGTCCTGTGATTTAGTAAATTGCATGAGCTTGTGAATCTACGGGATTTCTACTTGGTATTAGAGATGATAATGGTATAATAGAGGAGATTTTGAAGTTTTGATTTTTGGGTTACAAGTGAAATTTGAACTTGCAATACATACTTCAGGATCGACAAATGGTGTTCTATGGTCTGTGGCTCAAGTATGCCTTGGAAGGAAGCTTGAATTTTCTAGCTTGGAGGGACAAAATGGAGGCTGTGCTAGAGGATAATGGCATGAAGGAATTCATTGATCAAGAAATTCCTAAGCCAGCAACATCGATGCACATAATTTGGCCGAATGGAAGAAGTGTATGGCGAAGGCAAGGCAGATAATCCTTGAGGGAGTTCGAGACCACATTGTCTCAAGTCTCCATGGAAAGGAAAATCAGTATGCTATGTGGAAAGCATTGACAGACTTGTATCATAATAGAAGTGACCAATGGAAATTGGCACTGAAGGAAAAACTTCAAAAAATCAAAATGGAGAAAGGTAAGACTATTCCAAAATACTTGACCAAGTTCACTCAATGTCATAATGAACTTGGAAGTGTTGGAATCATGGTTGCTGAGGATGATATGATGACTCTTTCTCTTCTAGGACTCCCAAAGAGTTGGCATAGTTATCAGGACTCTTTCAATGGTGGCAAGAAGCTGCTAGATTAAGAACAACTATGGTCGGATTTGATGCAGGAGGAGATAAGGAGGAACACTAGGGATGGATCTTCATCAAAGACTAGTGATGAAGATAATTGTGCCTTAGTGATTAAGGCGATTAAGATGAAGAAGGGGGAAGGGAAAGCTTCCCATTCCAAATCATATTCTTATCATGGAGCTAAGACGAAAGACATGACGAAATTTAAGTGCTTTCATTTTCATGAGCTGGGCCATTTTGCTAAAAATTGTCCACTCAAGGAGTCCAAGAAGAAGTCCTGAGGAGGAGCATTAGGTGAGGCTTTGGCCTCTCAATTGAAATTGGAATTTCCCTCAGTGCATGCATGGTGTCATCAATGATGGGAAGTGTATGGTATGTACACAGTGGAGTTTCATTCCACATGGTTGGCTACAAAGTGTTATTTAGTGACCTAGAGGAGAAAGATATCCAGTTGCATATCGAGATGGGTGACAACAGGAAGTATAGTGTTACTAGATTGGGCACGATTAATTTTTAGAGGGAGCATGGGGATCCACTCACCTTGAAGGAAGTTATGTATGTTCCCAGGCTAAAAACTTGGTATCTGTTGCCATGCTTGAGGATAGAGGCTATGATGTGATCTTCTCAAAAGGAAATTTGTTCCTTCGACACAAAGCCATGGGTCAGGTAAAGAAGATAGGGATTTGGGTGAAGAATCTCTATAAGTTGGAGGTAGAGGAGTGTGTTTCTTTGAGCACAAAAACAGAAAGGGTGCAGAGCTGAGATGTTGGTGAGTTGTGGCACAGGTGATTGGGCCACTTGCACCATGGATCTTTAAATATAGTGCAGCAGATCTCTACCAGTTTTCCCAAAGGTACGCTTGAGAAAGTTGATACATGGAAGCTAGGGTCAAGGAAAATTTTAAGGATGGAAATTTTTCTTAAAGTTTAGAAACAATGGCGAATCTCATTAATCCCTAATATGCAAACTATAAAATGTTTATTAATATATTTATGAAATTATTCAAATTTATAATGATTTTATATATAGTCTCTATATAATGTTGGCGATTTTAAAGGTAAAATAATTTTATATTCTAAAATTTGGGCGAATCACCTTTTATAAAAATTGGAAATTAGCGAATCTTTTTGTGGAAAAATCATGGAAAATTAGCCCACTTGGCGAACATTAGCCCCTAAAATTTTCCATGGCTAGGGTGTACTTTGCGAAAATACACCAAGACTTCCTTTCACGATAGAGACATTTGAGAATAGGCTATTCTAGAGAGAGTCCATTCAGATGTGTGTGAACCATTCTCGACAACAACCATGGCCAAACATAGGTATTATGTTCTATTTTTTTATGACTATTCTCGTAAATGCTGGATATTTTTCATGCAGAAAAAAGGATCAAATTTTCACAATTTTTTGTGAGTTTAAAGCATTGGTGGGGAAAGATTCAGGAGAAGGTTAAAGCTCTACGAAGTGATAATAGTGGTGAGTATGTCTCAAACGATTTTAAGAACTTCTGTGTAGCAGAAGGGATTAAACGGGAGTTGACGACACCCCATAAACCTCAACAGAATGGGGTGGCCAAGAGGAAGAAAAAAAGCATGGTAGGGGCAGAGAGGGAAATGTTTCATGATCAGGGCCTACCACTAAACTTGTGGGTTGGCGCATCCAATGCAGTGGTTTATGTTCAAAACCGTAGCCCACATTGGATACTTGAGATGAAGACACCAAGGAGGCTTATTCTAGTAAGAGGCTATATGTTGGTCACTTTGGGATTTTGGGTCATCAGTATATTGCCATGTGACCAAAGATGCACAAAAGAAGCTTGAACTGATAGCAAAGTTGGGGATATCTATGGGGTATACTGATACACCTCATAACTATCGGGTGTACTTGCCGACCAACAAGATGACAGTGGTTTGTAAGGATGTTAGATTCGATGAGGAGAAGGCCATGTGAGTTACCGTTGAGAGGGAGCTTGAGATACATATGGATGAGATGATTTTAGCTCCTAAGGTTGAGGAGTCTTAGATAGATGTGTATCAACCACATGCAGAGGATCTGGGAGTGGAGGCATCCACTCAGGAAAAGTCTTCTAGAGAGGGAAGAGAGTGCACCAGGGAGGCTAACAAATTGTTGGATGATGCACAGGAGAATGTGGGAGCAGCCACTTCTTACCGCAGGAAGAGGAGGTCACCTGAGAGGTACACTGGATACATGTCTCTTATGGGCGAATGTGTTGTGACAGGGCCATCTTCCTTTAAGGAAGCAGTGCAACATCCGGTTTGGGTTGATTCCATGGTGGAGGAGTATGACTCCATAGTTTGTAATAGTGTTTGGGATGTGGTCCCAAGACCGGAGGACAAGTCAATGGTGAGATCCTGTTGGCTTTTCAAGGTAAATCAAGCTACATATGGTAGTGTGGAGAAGCATAAGGCCAGATTTGTGGACCTTGGCTTTTCACAGGTAGAGGGGATTGAGTGTGATGAGACCTTTGCTCCTGTTGCAAGGTACTTGTCAATCAAATCTATATTGGAACCATCAACTGAGATGGGTTGGAAGATACATCAGATGGATGTGAAGACAGACTTCCTTAATGGCATGATTAAGGAAGAGGTGTACATAGAGTGGCCTGAAGGTTTTGAAACCTTTGACCATGATTCACATGTGTTCCATCTCAAGAGAGCGTTGTATGGGCTGAAACAAGCACCTCATGCTTGGTAAACCAGGATAGATAGCTACTTCACCGGGTTGGGCTACACAAAAAGTGAAGCAGATGCGAACCTGTACCACATAGTGGTGGAAGGTAAGTTTTTGATCATGGTACTTTATGTTGATGATATCATACTGACAGGTGATGATCAGCTGATCAAATCTTGCAAGGAAGACCTTGCAAGAGAGTTTGAGATGAAGGACATGGGGCTCACGCATTACTTTCTTGGCATAGAGTTATGGCAGGGAGATGGGGATTTGTTTGTGTCTCAGGGAAATTATGCCAACGAGATACTCAAGAGATTCCACATAGAGAACAACAAACCCATGCAGACTCCTCTAGCAGGTAACTGGAGGAAGGAGGATGCTACTTCATGGGAAGTAGTGGAAGCTATCTTTTACAAGAAGCTTGTGGGTTCACTCATGTACTTGGTGAGCACACGACTAGATATGTGCTATGTAGTTAACTAGCTTAGTCAAGCGATGGTTAAGGCTAACAAGCTGTATTGGAAGGTGGCAAAGCATGTGTTGAGATACCTCAAGGGAACTTCTCAATATGGATTATGGTACAGACGGATAGAGGAAGTGAAGCTTCAAGGATTCATTGATGCAGATTGGGCACGGAGTCCATCCGACAAGAAGAGAACATCAGGAGGGATCATCAATACTGGGTCAGTGGTAGTTTCTTGGTACAGCAGCAAATAGAGATTGGTTGCACTTAGTTTAGTAGAGGTAGAGTACATGGCTGCTAGTCAGGCAGCATGTGAGGCCATCTAGATGAGGAAGATCTTGGTTGGTTTTTTGGGTTAGTAGATGGATCCAAGTGTGATTTACTACGATAATCATATTTGTATCAAACTCTCTAAAAATCCAATTTTTCATGATTGGTCCAAGCATATTGACATCCGATATCATCATCTCAGTGATTGTGTATTGAGGCAGATTATGTTGTTGGAGTACATTCCCACGGAGGATCAAGATGCTGAAATTTTAACAAAGGCATTTTCAAGATGTAAATTTGAGTTTTACAGAGATATGATCGAGGTAGTTGATAATCCCTTTCTTATTGAGAGGGAGTGTTGAGAAATGGCAACAAGAAATTCCAGTTTAATTTTTCCTTGAATTAAACTGAGAATTAAAATCGAATTATATTCTCATAGAAACTTGTAAATAGTTAAATAAGTTTAATTAACTTAATTAGCTTAGGAATTTCGAGTTGGAAGTCTTTCTGTAGTCATGTATATGTTCTCCCTAAGTTTTAGGGGTCCCTTATGAGTTTAAATTGCATTGGAAATTAGATCACTCAGTTTGCTGAGTTATGTTCAGTTAAATTAGTTCTAACTATTTGTGGAACTAATAGAGCAATAATAGTCAGTTGGTGCACTAATGCATCCACTAGTGCTACTCCAGTTAATTGAATATTTCCTCATGAGAAACTCATGCATTTTAGTTCATAGAAAGGCCCAGTTGAGACTAGAGTGCAGGGACAGTGTACTATTAGTTGTATGATTTATTGAGTTGTATAGATCATGCATGCAATCAGGAACTAGACCTAGTTTGGATTGCACAGTTTTGGAAGCACTGGATTCCCATTAATATGGGCTATTCATCCATAGGAATTACGCAAGGAAATAGGGGCTTGGAGAGATGCATCATTTTCTAAGTGTTGGCCAAGAGCTTTCTTCTGAGCTGAGAGAGTTGAGCATACTTGTGCATCATTGTTCTAGTGAGAACAAGCTTTTATCTTCACTCATATTTCTGATATATGAAATAAATATAGTGGGGTTTTGAACAATGGCTTTCCCAAGATACATCTTGTGATGTCCCATTGATTTATCTTCTTCTGGTACTTATTGTTTTCATCGATCTATTGGCTTCCGCTAGTTGAAATTAGAAGTAGATTTGTGTCCTGTGCTTTAGTAAATTGCATGAGCTTGTGAATCTATAGGATTTCCTACAGCCTATGGGAAAGAAATGTATCATTGTATTAATCATGCAAGGAGTGACTACAACATAAGCCTTGTTATTGTGGATCTCCTCCCAATTTTTTCCTTTGTTCCAAACCTTGCCTTCAAAATCTTTGTAGTCAATATGTGGGAATTTAAGCAAACTTTCACCAAGCTAAGTTCAGATTTGCTAACTAGCCATCTCACTGGGATATGGTTGTATTTTTAGACTTTAGAAATGATAAGAGGAGGGTGAGGGATGGAGATTGAGATCTAATAAGTTAGGGAGGTTGAGCCAGATCCAAAACAATCAAAGAATATGGCATCCTTGAGGCTTCTAGAATAGAAGCTTCTCGTAACCTTTCTTTTTATCTTTGTTAAAATAGTGTTGAACCTTGTGAATAGGAAAAGTGTGACAATATCACAATTAAAGAGTTAGACACATTGTAGAAACCTAGTAAAGTTAAAGATAATTATGGTCTCACCTACGACACCCTTTAAATTAGAGTTTTTAAAGGTATTTCTTAAGATTCTTAAATTACTGAGTGAGTTTCTCTTCCAAATTATTTAGGGATTGACAACAATTATACTTCGAATGGTGAAGGATAGCGGTACAACATCATATGTATAAGTGCGAAAAAAATAATGTGAAAGAATTCCCCCTAAAGTATAAAATCAGAAAAGGAGTGATGTCTAAAGTACTTTATCATGCAAGGGCATCTAAACAAGGGATCAACTAGTCGAAAACCTTCCAACAACAATCAAGGAATTACAATACAACAATATCATGATCATCTTTGAGATAGGCATTTCCATTCAAAGATATAAATGACTCAAAATATGGACATGCATAGATCCATGTAAAGAAAAGAAGGTTATGACCATCAACAGACATTGTGGATCCATTCTTAGATGACTCAATATGAATATATCCACCAACATACATTGTTTATCTATGAAACAATAAAAAAATACTCAAATAACCCCATCACAACCTAGACATAACAAATAGGGTCCAGTGTCTTCATCTTTATCATGTCAAAGTATGAATCTAACCATGTGAATCAATGTGTTGAAGTTGAACATGGTAGAAATTGCATGATTACTGGTCAACAATGAAAACCACTAACAAACGTGAATGGAACCACCCATAATGATAATGGCCCTTAATATACCCAAGTACATTCTATGGAGTGTGAATAAATTATCTAAATTCAAACACTCATAGAATCAATCGATTGAAGGTCAATGATGTGAACCTATACTTGAAGGAAAGGAAACCTACCATTGAGGCATGAAAGCTCCAAGGTACAAAATGGTTTCTAAATCAACATCCTAGACAATGTGCTAAAGTTTATAAATAGTTATTCATTGTAGGAGGACCTTGATGTATGTCCCATCAACAAAATGAAACAGGTATAACAATTTGAAGTAGAATAGAGCATAAAGTGATTTAGGACTGAATCAGGGATGGCCAATGTGATAGAAGGCTTTAAGGACTATAAAATTGACTAACTTAGTTATGTTCGATGTGATGGAAGGCTTAGGAACTGAATTTGGGTTGAACTTCTCTTGAACACATTGACTAGAGGACAATTGCCTTAGCAGCACTAACTCAAAAAGTGGATCACAAATAAAACTAAAAGTTTTTTAAATGGCTATGATCAATGGGAGACAAGTGGATTTTCCAACCTTGACACGAGTAAAAGGGTGTCATGTTCAAAAGCAACTTGCTGCCATACAAAATATATACACATTCCATTCCCAAATTTCCCCCATAATTTCTAGCGAATACCTCTTTATTTTTATGTGATCTTGAGGAGGTGTTGAAGCCTCGAAAATCGTTGCACCAACATTGGGGGAAACCACCCGGTCCGGACCTTAGTGCAGCTCCTTTTCCGTTTGGGGTAGTGGCTCCGACTGGGGATAATGGGACCAGTTTCCCAGAAATAGATAAATGGGGTGAATGAATACTTAGTAGATAACAGTAGCAATACGTGGATGACTAAAACTATTGACAGAAATGTAAGTAAATAAAACTATCCCGGGAATCTATTTGAACTTCTAAAGCGTAGCTTTTGATGTTCTATATCTTAAAAATACAATTATATAGATGACTGCATTCTCAAAACACAGATATTAAATCATTGAAGATTACTGTACCTAAATAGTTAGACACAGCGATTAAAGCGATACTACTAGACTTTAAAGGTTCATACCATCAATGCATACATGATTAAAAATAAGGCATATCATCTGAACATCCAATAGTGGTATGGGCAAGATTTCCTATTGTTATGCATGCATACAGTTAATGATAGCAGGAATAATTACACAGTGAAATCATATACACAGAATGAATTCAAACAAAGGATAAAAATACCATTTGAATCGTAAGCCACTCCCGATATGAATCGCTATGTATGGCTTCTACCCCAACGCATAAAAATCTTTGCATCAATGACAGTAGTGCACAATTGAATCAAGAAATTTCTCCATTAAAGTAAAAGCAAGTGGTCGAGTTTCATAAAAGAATAGAGGCTGAAGCACAATAGTGCAAACTTCAGTCTGTTAAGTCTTATACAAAATTTTACGACCCTTTCTAAATGCATGAAAGAGTCTATAAATACTATGCTAATCTTAAATATCTACAAAAACAGAAAAGCTAACTAAGCTGATGTCAATAAATTCTTGTTGCTATTTTTGCTGGCAAATCGGAGGAGCTGGATGATGAATCACTCTGTCGGCTGTTTCCCCTTGAACCTGAGTTGATTGATGGCGAGCATTGGCTCAACTTTAGGAGGTTTGTTGAGCCTGGAACTGAGCTGGGCAGCGTAGGTGGAGTCTTGGATATCGGGGATCATGCATTGAATGGCATCAGTTAGGCATTTGAGAGCAGATCGTTGCTCATG
>APFE030928103.1:0-35458 GCA_000404065.3 Pinus taeda | reverse complement strand
AAAAGGTTATTCCCAGTTGCTGGGAATTGATTTTGGTGATATTTTTTCTCTTGTTGCCAAGGTAACTTCTATTAGATTACTTTTATCTGTTGCTGCTGCTTTCGATTTTGAGGTAGAACAGATGGATGTGAAGACAACATTTCTTCATGGGTATTTGGAAGAGGAAATCTACATGAAGCAACCTGAAGGCTTTGCGGTGAAGGGTAAGAAAGAATTGGTATGTAGGTTAAAGAAGTCTCTGTATGGGTTAAAACAATCACCAAGGATGTGGTATCAGAAATTTGATACATTTATACGGGGACTTGGCTTCGCTAGAAGCAAAGCAGATCACTGTGTGTATTGTAAATTAATTTGTGACCGTGTTATTTATCTGGTCTTGTATGTAGATGATATTTTGCTGGTTGGAAATGACAAAGAAATTATCCTGGATTTGAAGACCCAATTGTCCTCCAAATTCGACATGAAAGATCTTGGTGCTGCAAACTATATTTTGGGCATGGAAATTAAAAGGGATCAGGCAAAGAGGAAGCTCTGGTTAAACCAGAGGAAGTATGTCGAGACAATACTGCAGAGGTTTAATATGTAGGATAGTAAACCGGTGAAGGTTCCTGTTCCTGTAGGTGTAAAGTTATCTGCTGAACATTGTCCCAAGACATAAGAAGAGGAAGAAGATATGTTCCATGTTCCATATGCAAGTGCAGTCAGTAGCCTGATGTATGCAATGGTTTGTACTAGACTAGACATTGCACATGTAGTGGGAGTATTGAGCAGGTTTATTTCCAAACCAGGGAAGGAGCACTAGATAGTAGTGAAGCAGGTTTTCAGGTATTTACGTGGCACTAGTGATTATGGTTTGTGCTACCAAGGAAGACTAACATTAGACAAAGCATTGGATATTCATGGTTTTGTTATGCAGACTGGGCTGGAGATCTGGATCAGAGAAGATCTACAATTGGGTATGCGTTTAACCTATTTGGAGGTGCAGTGAGTTGGATGAGTAAGAAACAATCTGTAGTGGAACTATCAACTACAGAGGTAGAATACATGGTAGCCACTTATGCAAGTAAGGAAGCAGTTTGGTTGCAGAGATTGTGTTCAAGTATGGGGTTAATACAGGGAGATATAAGGATAGACTGTGATAGCCAAAGTGCAATTTTCTTGGCAAAGAACCCTGCTTACCATTCAAAGACAAAGCACATTGATTTTCAGTTTCACTTTGTGAGGGATATGATAGAAGACAAAAAGGTGTTGCTAGTAAAGGTGGACACTTTGAAGAATACTGCAGATGCATTGACAAATCTATGAGCTCTAAGAAGTTCTCTTGGTGTAGAGAAACAATGAGAGTTTCAGGGCTGGAAAAATGACTAAGCTCTCCTGTGGCCCCCTATGGAAAGAAAACAACAAGTGGGAGAATGTTGGGTTCTATTATATTCTTTCCATGACTAACCTACATTGGGCAAACCTACCTATGGTTTTCGGTCCATGGTATTGGGCGTGATGGTTTTTCGGTCCATGGTATTGGATGCTTCGACATGTATAAATATGTATTATAACATTGAAAGGAACATAATGAAAAATCAAGCTGGTAGTCCCAGTTTCGGGATCCAGGGAAAATATCTGTGTATATGTGTTTTATGTGTTATGCTCTCGCATTGTTTATTTTCTATGTTTTAGAATTCGTATGCAGGTAATTTCTATATTGGGTTAAAACCTACATTTATACGAGTCTCACGAATAACCGAAGGACACATCTATTGGAAGAGAGGCCGACGTTTATATTCTTCACTCAATTATTCATCGACTTGTTTATTTATGGAAAAGCCATGTTAATGGAGGTCCCCACACGCCACGTCATAGTTTTAATTGCAATCACTACTCTCGAAGGTTTACACATAAAATAGTGATTCCCCTACTACCGACGGAGCAAATGCGATATGGTCTTAAGCAGTTGTTAATAAATTTATCGGGTCCACAATGCACATATCGCAATCGGGGGTTTATCACAATCGGCAGTCTGGGACATCCCTTTGAAACTTGTGATACAACGGATGGATGCGATATTATATTGAATTATATTGCAATGGTTCAATGGGTCCGTAATGATATTGCAATCATAGTTTTCAAGCGGCATTCCTTTGTGGTACATAACTTCCAATGTGGATGCGATATCTCATTAAGGCATGTTTTAATGGGACCATCGGGTCTGTAACTCATATCACATCGAGGATTTTGAGTGGTGGAAATTCTTTTAAATTTCACGATGCAACGGATGCAATATATTCGAAAACAACAATTAATAAATTTGTCAGGTCCACAGATTCAAATCGCAAGCGCAGGTTTTGTGCAGTGACGGTGGCATATAATAAAGTTGTCGATGAAGTGTCATTTATGTTGTTTTCTGGTCTTTACTATTAACTCCTTTGTTATGGTTCCTCTTTCGATAACTCTACTCCTCCAACATAATGTTCCTCATTGTTCTTCCAATAGCACTTAGCCTTGGGCATATGTGATAACCTGCTTTGTCTTTACTTGTCACTCTTGTGGCTTCTCTTCACTCTTATGACTTTTGATAAATTTTCTTCTGCTCCTGTTGCTTCATGGATCTGCTCTTCTTGGCTTCACATCATTATTTACCATCTAGAATATTGCCATATTGTCATCAATGACAACCTAGATTAACAGATCTCCCATTCAAGGACTTATTTTTGTTTCTGTTTTGGGATCATCCTCGTACAGACAAGGCATCACCATTCTGGCTCTCCCTATTTTTTCATCTCATCTCCTCCGTCAGCGAGGATTAGACTATTTCATCAAACTGTAAGGTAGTTGCATTGATGCCTATTGCAATAACTAGAATATCCCATGAATCTGGTAGCGAACACAAAAAACTGATGCACTTATCTTCATCTAAAATTTTAATATCAACATATAATAACTAGCTTACCGTAGTATTAAATGTGTTCATATGCTCTATCACCGAGTCTCCATCTTTCATCCTCAAGTTATACAGCTTTTTTCGCAGAAACAATTTATTCACTAGAGACTTAGATTGGTACAAAGTCCCTAACTTGTTCCACAAAGCCTTCACTGTAGCTTCCCCTGATACATTCAACAACACTGATTCTGAGACACACAATCATATCGTTCTCTTTTCCTTCCGATCTAACTTCTTCCATTCTTGATCAGACACTCCCATTGGTTTAGCACCCAGATCTACTATGATCTACAGATCTATATCCAACAACAGATCCTCCATATTGAGTTTCCACAACTCAAAAATCTAACCATTAAATTTCTTGATCTCTATCTTTCCACTGCTCGCCATATTCTTTCACTAGGAATTGATCCCGCAGATCTCCCATTGAATAGGATCTACCACAGACTCGAGAAAAACCACTGAGAAGCAAAGGCGTCCCCTTGAAGAGAAAAAATGTGATACCAAATGAAGGTTTTAATCCCGTACATAAAATTACCTGCATATGAATTCGAAAAAACAGAAAATAAACAATGGCGAGAGCATGACACATAAAAAAAATATACACAAAGATTTCCCCTCGATCCCAAAACTAGGACTACGATATTCATTTTTCATTATGTTCCTTTCAATGTTACAATACATATATATACATGTTGAAGCATCCATTAACCTTGGATTAGAACATAACCATAGTTCCATTGACCGGATCTACAAAATACCATGGACCAAAAACCATCGTGCCCAAAACCATGTGTGAAATCCATGCACAAAACCATAGGTAGGTCCGCCCACCTAATATAAGGTCCAACAAAAAATCGTGGAAAGAATATAATACAACCCAATAGTATGTACTTGACACAAAAAAGGGACATTTCTAATTAGCCTTCTTAGAACCTACAGTTCCAGTCCCTTAAGGTCAAAAAGACTACATTTGTTTCGATACCAAGAATATTCATGCCATCGATTAGATTGAATTGCATAAATAGGCTGGTGAAATGATATACACAACATTAAAAAGTTCATCCATGGTGGCATCTAAGCTGCAGACCTCTCTCAACAACATGCATTCAAAGCTAAATATGGAGTGAATGAAATCCTTGGCCAAAGACACTAGAACCAAATCTCTTGAAGATTTGGTGACATCAAAGCAGCTGAGAGATGATTAAAAGAAATAATGATGATATTCAAGATCTGAGAAATAAACTCAATATTTCAACCAAAGAGAACTCAGACCAAAAAAGTCGCTCAAATGGACGTATAGAAAGAAAATTTGTTTAATTTGATAGTTGAATAGAACATTCAAATTCAGAAAATGGAGACAGACATAGAGGAACTTTCGAAAGAAAATAATTGTCGATAGATATAGGTACATCAGCACAATAGATAATATAGAAAACAACAATAATGACCTCAACAGAAAGGGCAGAAACATCCACTGCAACTTCTTCTAAAAAGCTAGTGAAATCTATGGAAGATTTATCATTAACTAACGAGGAAAATGAAAGATTGTCAACATTATTAAAAATAATGGAGGAAAATAAGATCAAAGCTGACAATGCATATTTAATAAAAGTGCAAAAAAAAATCAAGCTTACTCAACAACTTGGAAATTATGAAAATCAGTCATTAACAACACAAATATTAGTAGAGGCTAAGCAAAGCATATGGCATAAAATTAATGCAAATATCACAGAGGTGTGTTCATCATTCCAGATTATATTTGAGCTGGAGGAACTAGTATAGAATTTCAAAGCAATAGTTGAACAAATAAATGTTGAAATTGAACACAGGCATGTAGAAGCACACATAATCATGAATATTTTGAACTCCAAGACTAAGGACAAGCTCGAGGAACTTCAAATTCAAGGCAGAACAAGCACAATCATGGAAGTGAAAAGAGTTCTAACAAAGAAGAACATGATGATACAACTTGAAATCAAGTGCAAAGAGTTAGAACTACAAGTAAATATATTTAACAAAAAAAAAAAAAAATGTTGCAGGAGAAAGGGCTTCCACCTTTGAGAGCTTATAATAGAAAATTGATCCCATTAGAGAACTATCAGGACTAGTTGTGTAATATAGTTGTAGATACATCCAAATTCTCTAAAGTGAGAGGAACAATAAGCATAGAAGATTTCATAGAAGGCCTACAATATGACTTCTTCATTCATCATGAAATCCATCATTTGTTTCTCAATAAACCAACTTTCCAAACATACACAGAAGTGGATGAAAGATTTCGAAATATGGTAAATTTCTTTATTCCTAGTGAAGAGAGATGGGATAAGTTGTTGGAGATGATCGAGTAAATCAAATAAAAATCCTACAGATTAGGGGCAGTCAACCAGAAGAAGCAAAAATATAGCTACAGTCATCAACACCACTCCTCAAAGTGTGAACAAAACATTTGAATTAGTCCAGGATTTCTATCATTTAGTTCTATTTTTAAAATATCTACATCTTCTGGTAGATATTATTTTCTAATAAATTTTATTTGAAGTCTGAATTATTTCGAAACAAACTCTATAAGTATTTTGTAAAAATAATTAGAAAGGGTTGGATTATCTAAAAAGAGAAGATCTTTCTTTGATTGTAAGTTGTGGTCTTTATTTTGAAGTAATCAATTCAGAAATAGAGAGCCAGTATTGTTTCAAGATTCCTGTGTCAGATAAATGGTGATTTTTATCTCTTTGTGAAATGTTTCTTATTTCAAGTTATCACATGAATGTTTCTTTCTTGATTGTTACAAGAAGATTACAAGCTAAATTTACTTATAGTACTCTAGTTCAACTTTTTAAAACAATCTTAATATTCTTCTTATGAGATTAAATATAAATTTCTTTTAAGTATGCTTTATATTTAATCCTTGCCTTATATTCATCTTATCCATACCACACATTGTTCATGAGATCCAGGATTTTTCCTGTGTCGCCTTGTTACAGCTACTTTGTTTATTTCTGATTGATTACTGAAAATTTTCATGACTCCATTCCTAATGGACTTTTCTTCCATCCTGCAACCAAAACTATAAAAGCCTATCTTTTAACTTTATACCTAGCCTAACATCTAAAAATAAATAAAAACCATACAAATAGAGCCCTCTCTGAAGATGAAAGGGCTAGATCCCAACTTTAAAATTGGTTTGTAGTTACCTATGCAGTTTCCTCTTCAACCTAGGAAAACTATAGAGTGCTAACATTCTGGCAACCATACTGGGAAAACATATCTACATTTTCTTTGGTTGAGCACCGATTTCAATGGTTTTAAACTATTTACTGTGGGTGACAGTGATGTAGAATTTCTTAGGCTGATTTTTTCACCCAAAAGTTGTGTTTTAGCCCTTCTATAAAAAATTTCCTTGAAAATCTGGCTTCCATAAGGATTTTCACAAGATCACATCCAGATCTCTATCCCCCTAAAGTTGTGAGTGATCCTGAGAGCTTGATTATGAAAAATAACCTTGAAGAAGGTCAAGCAAGCAATAGCCCTCTGCTGAGATCTCACTCACTCCCTAAAATCCTTCTAACAGTCGAGGATATTGAGTTTGATTTGCCTTTTGAACATAAAAATTTTAGAACCAAATTAGACATTTTTGTCCCTAAAATAGTAATTGATGAAACCAAATTGAAATCATACATCCTAGAACAAAAGCTTGTTATTTCAAAATATGATAATGACATATTAAAACAATTTTAAAAGCTTGAAAATTTGGTAACTACGTGTTTCTAGGAAAACTAATGTCTACTCAGATCCGCTAGTCCCACTAAGATGGGTAGCTATCTTAGAAACAAACAATTCAAAGTAACTTATGTTTTCCTTTATGAGAGATAGATGAGAGAGAAGCAGAGAGCACCAACCTCAGTCTTTTGCTTGGCTCCTTACTTGTTTCCTCTCTCCCTTGATAGAGCTTTCACCACTCCTTTGTCACTCGTCCCGCTTCAAAGAACACTTATAGAGTCAAAGCAGCAAAATACCATCAACGAATAGAGATCTATAACCATAAAAAATGTAGAATTAGATGTACATTAACCATACAAATGCATACACAAATACAAGATTCAGAAATATACAAGTATATGGGGGAAAACTCAAATAGCTTTATTGATAGAAGTAGAAGAAGAGAGGATTACAACCCAGCTGTCTAATCCACCGCCATCCTCCCAGCATGAAATCCCTTTTCACCTCATGAAAATCTAGATCACCCAACAATACAATGTCTCTAAGAGAAACCAACAACACTTCCTTACAAATTACAAAATTCTAGCCTCTGGATCTCTGGGATGAGGGATCCATATATAGATGTTTGTAGATGGGTGAGTCAGCTTCTGGGATTTTGATTAGTGTCATTTCACTGATAATTCTTGGTTCCACTTGGAGATTTCATGATCTCTTACTCATCCCTAGGCGAATTCAAAGAGGCAAGTGTCATATGAGCAGTTTCTAGAAGATTCTCTGAGTTTCCACCGAGCAAACTGCTTTTGCCATTTGTCTGCTCTCGCTTATCGTACCCTACAAAAGGGCTCTTCGGTATGCATCACACCCCTTGTGTGTAACAGGTGAGATGCATCGCACCCTTAGCACTAAGCAGTCTGTATGGTCCAGTTTTGACTAGTTCTGAGTAGTTTTTTAGGGAGAACTTATGGAAATGATGTAATCAACTGACCTTGATCCTTTAGGGTATGAAACAATAGTTTTATGGGTTTATAAGCCCTTGGTTTATGGACATATGTGATTGGGGTTGTAGTACCCAAATATTTCTATAACAATTTCCCCCTAAAGCACGAGGTCGTGAATCTTTTGATGTCGAGTGAAATGCTTTATCATGAGGATCCGAGGTTTTTCAAATTGGAAGGTGAACTGTAATAAGATACAATACAATACATTATCCTCATAATATTTTCATGATCTAGCTGAGGCGAGCATCCCCATTCTCAGCTTTATAAATTCATTTTCATGTACATAGGACAGATAGTCGTCTGTGTGGCAAACTGATGATTCTGGTAGAGCCATCATCCTTTAGCTTGGATGATTATTTGTGCAGCTATGGAGTGCATTTGATGTCTTTATTTTCCCGAATATATCACAGCCCAGATGGATGAAACTAGATCCGGTGTCTTCAAACTCGTTCAATCTTCACCCGAAGTACAAGTTGATCCATGTGAAAAGATGTTCTGCTGTCGAACATGGAAAGACATCGCCTGATTACCAACCAATGATGTAAGATGTTAACAACTGCAAGAGGAATCACTGATAATGATAATGACCCTCAAGGTACTGCAGTACAATTCACGTGGTGTGAATACATGAGTCGATGTCGAACACCACGCAAAATCTTTCAGTCGAAGGCCATTGATGTAACCTGTCGCCAGAAGTGAGAAACTTTCCATTGAGGCATGCAAGCTTCAAATTACTGAAAGGGTTGTTCCTAAGTCAACTTCTTGGATAATGAGCTGATGTCGACAAGAAGTGACCCATCGTAGGAGGGTCTTAATGAATCCCACATCTACGACACGAAATGGAGCAAATAATTTTGTGGAGGTGAAAACGATCTGATGATACAAGGTTCAAAGTGGCGGTCATGAAAGAATGGAGCGTGAATGTATTGCAGCGAATGAGGCGTTAGCTGGGTTGGTGAATTCTCTCAGCGACTTCTCTTGAACATATCGGTGACACTAAAATGGATTGGTAGCGTTAACCCCAAAAATGGATGGTACGGAGGACCAATGGTGATATGACCAGTGAATGGAATAACCCAACCCAACTCAATCATGGTGATGGAGTGAAAGTGTCATGTTCAAGAGCGACTTGCTACTAATGAAGTTCTTCAAGTTTTCTTCCCTTTTTCCCTAGTCATTGCTGACCAGTACCTCTTTATTTTTGTCAAGCTTGAGGAGGATAACATATGCTTCTTCTATAACTTTCCCTTCGGGCAACCTTGTCGCTATGTTTTAGTGAGCCTAGTGACAATGAAACTCACTCTTGTCCGTATGGACAAGTTTGATGTTATTGTTTTAACAAGTTTAATGACAAAGATAACTCCATCCTTTTCATTTTTAGAGAGTCTGAAAAGAGACGGAAAGGAAACTCCAATAGTCTGTCTTCATAGCATAATCCCTTAAGTCTAAAAAAGTATAAAATAATACGAAAGGGATGACTTTTCTGATCACTTTAGCGAGCCAAAAAAGACAAGCACTCGATCTTTTTGTGTAATGATCCCTCAGGTCGAAAAAGATTAAAATATAGAGGAGGGATGGCACTTCGAATCACTTTAACGAGCTGGAGAGGCCAATTGATCGGCAATCTTTTCATATCTTACGAGTCTAAAAAGAGCTTAAAAGAGACTCGTTTTTTAGGAACGAGTGATGTTTTCGAGTAGCAACTGGTTCCAAGTAAGTTTGGAACTTTTCAATCACGGCAGCGTAAAGAAGGTGGCTAACAAAATCACTCATTGTAGCTGTTACTCAAAAGGGTAAACAATCAAGTGGAGGCATATGATCGGTTAAAAGAGTGGAGGTGATGGTAAGAACATGACCAAGGCTCAAAAGTTGATAGCGATGCGATAACAAATGTTATTTACCAAAGGTGGGTTCATTTTCTAATGAGCTTGAACTTTGGGGGAACATATGCTCGGTGCTAGGTTTATTTTTTAACGAGCTTGAACTTTGTGGAAACATTGCTCATGATAATAGTCAGAGATGTTCAATTCACCATTAACACTATGTTCTCTTGACGGTCATACTGCCTGTTCAATTGTTCCATCAAATTGATTAAAAATGTAAATACATGCTTGAAAAATGAGTTAAAAACCAACATCTTACTTGAATTATGTGAACAGTAACATAAAAGTAGTTTTACCTCTCATTTTTACCATTTCATTCAAATTTGGGATTGTCGGAGCTCTGGAGGTGTTTTTCCTCTCAATTTTCATCAGTTGATTCTGGGAGATTCTGTGGACTATTCTCAGCACCATTTGGACTAGGTAGGAGCTAACCCTAAGATCTTCAAGTGCATTCTTTCCTTTTCTGATTCTGAGCGTCTTTTCCTATTCTTCCGGGCCTCAGGGGTTTGAGCAATTCATTATCTCCCCATCACACCTAGTATACATCGAAAGGTGCAATGCATACTGAGCTGGGCATTGGCCAGTCAGTATGCATCCCACCCTGTACACAGCTAGGGTACGATGGGTGCAAGGAGGAAAGTTTATGCACTATTTTTTCATGGAAATATTTCTTGTTTTTGCCCAAATCAGGATCCTAATTCTTCTCTTGTTTGTTTTTCAAAGATTCATCAGGTCAAGATGGTCGTTACATGGCATGAACATGAGCATGAAGAAGAGGATATGATTGCCTTACATGATCCGAGTACGATTACTGCATTGAAAAACTGCGGCTTGCTTAAATTATTCTGCATATCCAGCATGAGGCAACAAATCAATTTGTTACAGTATCTTCTCGATGCATAGGATCCTACCAACCAAGTATTTCAGATTAGAGGTAAATCCATCCCTTTTACTGTTGAGGATATCTATTTCTTGACCGGGTTGTCGAGGCGTGGTGCCCCTCTCTCACTATCAGGATCTGCCCGTGGGGGTGAATCTGTGACAGATTACATTCGCCGATTCTGTAGAGATGGATCTCAGCCGAGTAGGGACGACAAGATCAATATTCGAGATGTCACTAACTAGTCCTTGAGGACTATCTTATTCACCTTTGCTATATTGGCTAGTAGCACGACCCTTCACTTGGCCAATAGGTCCTATATGTAGTATGCCTTGGAATGCCTTGAACCAAAGGTATTCAACTGGTGTGATGTAGTACTTCTGGTTATAAAAGAAAATCTTACCAAGGTGAAGAATGGAAGATCCAAGAACTTTAGTTATGGTCCTATTCTAACCACTTTCGCCTTGGAGAGGATCCCACTGATGCAGCCACAGTACATTTCACTCGGGCTGCCAACACCGACGGAACCACGGATGCAGAGATGGGTTGATCTTATGGCCAGACACACTAGTTAGTCGCAGATTTCATTCTCTGATGCCTTATTTGAGTGGTTTGACCATCAGGAGATGGTCTTCGCCAAGTAACCATATGTTGGGATGGATTTTCGGGGTGACCCGGATTTGGTGTTGCCGACTGGTGAGCAGTGGGGTGTTATAAGTAAGAAGATCTGACCATATCTCTGTTTATTGCTTTTATAATGTTCTTGTGTTTTTTAAATGTTATCAAGACTAATCAAACCCATATATTTGCATAGATATTGGAACAGTGCGACTAGCAGTGCGCCCGAGGGTAGCAGCTGCCGTTCCAGCAAGAGAGGTTGTAGGGAAGGCTGTCCTTCGTGATCTGGATGTAGCTAAGACCCTTGCAGTATTGTAGGATAAGATCGAGGGTCTCACCCTTGGTATTCAGGATGTGAGGACCGACGAGTTACCTTTGAGATTACAGTTCCATACCACTGGTGTTCCGAGTCGATGGACTAGGCTCTTACGTATGATCGCATAGGCAGTGACTTGTTATCACCAGCACCATTAGTCTAGGGTGCTTCCTGCATTTTTGAGTTTTTGGGTTCTATGACCAATTTTGTCTTGGACATGGAACATTTTGTAAAAAACTATAAACAGTTATATATATTTTTTTATTTTTGGAGTTTTATTTTGGTTAAGTTATATGATCCTGATGCAAATGTTGATTAAAATTCTTTTTTCTTTTATAAATGTTGCAAATGTCTATCTAACACATAATTTGAAAATGAATCAGTTAATGTGTTTAAGTTTATGGAAATGTGTTAATATTGAATAGAATCAAACTACCTTTCCAAAATCCTGACCCTTAGGAACATACGATAGATAGTTGGATTCTGAAGGGAATAGATGCCATTAAGCTGTAGGATGATGAGTTGCGAGTCTAACCTGAAAACAAGTCGGCGTATGCCATGTGCGATGGCATCAGAGAGAAGCTCTATCAACACACTGTACTCAATGATGTTGTTCATTGACTGACCAATACATACCCCTCTGAAACCCACTAACTCGCCACTTGGATCAAAAATGGCCCAGGCTGCAGAAGATAGGTTCTGCGTACTACGACTAGCTCCGTTAGCGTATCCAACAAATGATTCCAATAGGTCCGACATCTGCAACAAATGAAAAAGTGGATTACCTAACCAAAATGATCACTCTTGACGAAAACAAAAACGTAACAAAAGCATATGAAGAGATTACTATACTTAGTCAAGCATAGTAATGCTTAAGATACAACCTGTTTCGGGGTTGCAAGAGTGGAATCCCATTGTAATCTACTAGCTCGTAGGCTCCTTTTGTTAATACTCACTTAACAATGTAGGGACCCATCCACAATGATTGGAACTTAGATGCTCCCAATTTATCGGATTCCTGATCGTAAAGTAAGACCAGGTCACCTTTCGAGAAGACTCCGGGTTTGACATTCTTCTCAAATTATGCCTTGACTCATTTCTTATGAGCTTTATTAGCCAAGGTGGCGTCATGACGGGTTTCATCCAATTGGATTAGTTCCAAGAAACGAGCCTCTTCCTCTGAAGTTCTGGGGAGAAGGTCAACTGCAAGCTTAAGAGATGAAATTCCACACTGAACCAGTAATATGGCTTCCAGGCCATACACCAACTGAAAGGGTGTAAATCTGGTTGCATTTCTCACCGATGTCCTATATGCCCACAAGGCCGAGTATAGGATTAGGTGCCAACTCCGTTTTTGGACTCCAATAATCCTTTGCAGCATGTGCTTCAGGACTTTGTTGATGGCTTCAACTTGTCTGTTACCTTGCGGATAATACGGAGTAGAACTGTCATGGGACAGTCCTAATTTGGCAGCCAATTCAACCATCATGTGATTGCAGAAATGCGATCCATGATCTATGACTATAGCCTATGGAACACTAAATCTAGAGACTACATTATTGAAAACGAAAAGAGCAGTCGTTTCACCGCTGTTGTTTAATGTAGGCATCGCCTCGGCCCATTTTGTAAAATAGTCAACTGTGACTATGATATACCCATGCCCCCGGGCTGAGGTGGGGTTACATGTCATGAAATCTATTCCCCATTTGGCGAATGGCCCAATAGAAACTATTCGATGCAGAGGTGCGGGTGGTATTATGGTTTTGTGGTCGAAGATTTGACAAGCATGGCAACTTCTGACTGCGGTTATGCAATCTTTGAACATAGTAGGCCAGAAGTAACCTGCTCGTAATATCTTTTGCACCGTAGCGTAACCAGATTGATGCCCCACACACATGCCTGAATGGAAATCATTCAGGAATTTTTCGGCCTCCTCATAGGTGAGGCACCTTCTTAGAATTGTATCGATACCTCGACGGTAAAGTGTATCACCGACGATCATGTAGTCTTTTGCTTGGTATCGAGTACGTCGTTGTTCTGAGTGAGAGGTATTAGGCCTATATGTTTGGGTTTGGAGATAAATTATTATATCTCCATACCAAGGATCACTCGATGATATCGGAAACAAAGATTCATCCACAATTGATGCTTTGGATGTTGAATCGTTGGATGACGATGGGATGTCGCATAGTAGCTTCGCCAAAACTAGAGATTTCTTTGATTTGGATTTTACGAATTCCAGATCAAACTCTTGTAAAATGGCTATCCATTTCGAATATTTTCCCCCAAGTAGCTGACACGACAGAATGTAAGTCATAGGTTTGCAATCTAACAAAATGGTAGTTTTACGAAAGTGGATATATTGTCGAAATCTCTATACTGCTTGAACAGCTACAAGAGCCAGCCTTTCAACTTAGGAGTACCTGCTTTCTGTATCATTTAAGTTTCGACTTAAATAATGGATAGGATGTTCGATTCCATTGTCTTCTTGAACTAAAACCATTGCGATGGTCGTATTTGCTGCAGCTAGAAACAGGTTAAAGTATTTTTGATAGTCAGGAGCATACATTAATGATAATTTTATTAGGGATTCCTTTAGAGCATCAAAGGAAGCTTGCGCAACATGATCCCAATTGAAGGGCACTTCTTTTTCAAAAGACATGTATAACCTTTAGCAAGTTTGACGTAATTTGGAATGAACCTCCTCAGAAAGTTTGCTTTCCCTTGGAGTTTCTGAATCTGAAGCAAATTTGCAAGTGGAGGCATATCGATGATTGCCTCAACCTTACATGGGTCGAGTCGAATCTTGTCCTTAGAAACTAAAAAACCAAGTAAACGACCAGAATTGACACAAAACACACACTTGTGCAGATTGAGTTGTATCTTGTAGTGTCGGCAATGTAGAAATATAGCTCTCAAATGCTGCGGATGGTCTGTTCGCTTTCGCAAATGAGCCAGTAGATCGTCGAGATATGGTTGAAGGATGTTCTTGATGTCATGGAAGGTGTAATTCATAGCCCTCTGAAAAGTTTCCCCTGTGTTCTTTAAACCGAAAGGTAGTTTGCGGTACGTGAATGTGCCCCATGGACATATAAATGCACTCTTCGACTGCTCCTGTGGGCGGATATTTATTTGATTATACCCGAAAAATCCATCCAAGAATGAAAATATTTTACATGTAGCGCATTCATCAATTATCTGGTCAATTAAGGGTGTATGGTAGTTTTCCTTTGGACAAGCTTGATTTACATCCCTGTAATCAATGCACACTCTAATCATTCCTTTCTTTTTCATCACACGAACAATATTCGATACCCAATCAGTTAGAGGAACTGGGTAAATGAAACCAGCATGTAAAAGTTTTTCAACTTCTACCTTGATGGCAACGGCTTTCTTTGGGTCTAACTTCCGAAGTCGTTGTCGTACCGGTTTGACATCTGGATACATTTTGATTTCATGTTCAACAATGCTCGAGTCAATGCCTGGCATTTCTTCATATCACCATGCAAAGACATCTCTGAATTTGTGAAAGAGAGCGCAATATATTTCCAGTTCTAAAGAAGAGAAATTTTTGCCGACATGAATATTCTCTACAACTTTGGTTTGGTTGAGATATTTATGGCGATAGTTTCTTCAAAATTGGACAGATTTCGCTCGAAATCCACCGTATTTATAACATTTGATAGAAAATAAAAAACTGAAGGATGATTAAGGTCGTTGGAATAATCTTCATTGTAATCCGGAAGATGGGAACGATGGTGGTAATCTTCCCATGGTGCCTCTCCTATAATCATTGACTGAATGATTCTTTCGTCTGTAGAATGTACATGCGACCAAGGATTTGAAGAGGTGCCATATTCCTTAGACTTATCTATCCAAACACACGATGAGCGTTGATTTGGGTTTGCAGCCCAGGCCAAGAAATTTGATTGCTACAATATTTCTATTGGGCTTGGAGGCAATACCTTGCGATGATCCATGCTAACAAAATTCTCGGAAATCTTCTGAATCCTTATAGATATAGAAGATAACATATTGCAGGTTTCCACTGTGGCCACTTTCGCTAGATTTCCTGGAGGCGGTAGGGAAAAATTACCCATTAAGGTAAGGTCTTTTAGGAGGCCTACTCTGATATTTTGAAGCGATTGAGAGCTTCCATGGATCATTGGAATGCTTTCCGTAACTTGTGCACTGTTCGGGAGAAAGGTTTGCTGGTCAATGATTGTAATTTTGCCTTGGAAGGGAAATGCAATCTTTCTAAAATATGTTGACACAACAACAACCATAGCATAAATCCAGGGCCTTCCAAGTAGGATATTGTAATTGAGGTTTCCATCGATAACTTCAACGTCAATTTCAACTGTCTTGCCCCCCAGTTCAACCTACAAGTTACTTAGAATCCCGTATGGTGTGTATGTTTGTCCATTGAATGTTAATGTCATTGATGATCTTGACAAGGGTGGTGAGCCTAAAGTTTTCCAGCAACTCATTGACATAATGCAGGTAGATGCCACCTCATCAATGATTGTTCGATGAACAGTTTTGTTGAGGGCTTTCACTTGTACAAGGAAAGTGAGTTGAGCCAGTAACTGAGGTTCATATCCTTTATGATTAAAGGCCACAAGATTAGAATCCGCTAGGTCAATCCCACCTAAAGCTGATAATAAAGCCTACTTTTGGGAGGGGCAATTTTGCAATACTTCAAGTGTTGACATAGCGGATGGCCATTGGGCCAGATCCTCTATTATATTATAATTTTGTGTTGCTCGAGCACGAGGATTAAATGTCGATTTGTGTACTACTCCCTTTGGCAGCTTTATTTTTAGCTTAGGAATGATGGGTGGCACAACTTTGGTTGAAGTTGTTGTCGAACTACTAGGTTGATCTGTAGCCTTGTTGTTTGACATATGTGGATTCCCATAATCTTTATTCCTTGTCTATATCAAAGCATCATTTTGTTGTTTCGAAATGGACAACATAAGCACTTGGGATGGGGAAGCATTGTTGCTAGCAACCAGATTGGTTTCTGGGTTTGGAAATGGATCAATCAACACTGTTGAGGTATTCGAACTCTTAAAGAACTTCTTGATCTCAGCTTTATGCAGACAATCTTTTGTCCAACGGTCTTCATCGCATATGAGACATGGCCGACTAGGTTTCTTTTGCTCAGAAGGGTTTCAAAAGATTTTTCAGGAGTCGAATCTTCCTGTTTCTTCTTTTTGTTTTTCCCTTTCTTCTTGTCCCCTGGTTGCTTCGATTCTTTGCCTTTGTCGATCGACACGACATTAATCTCTGAGGCAAGAAGTTTTTCATTTGCCTTTTTATTGGAAACTGCAAGGGCTTTACTAGATTGGGCCTTTGTGGTTTGCGTACTTGAGGTGCCAATCATGCCATCGCTAGCATGAGAGTGCCTCTTTGATTTAGGAGGAGGAGGAATGGAAAATTCTAGTCTAGGAGCATCAGGAATTTTGTCATAGAGCATGACAGACTGAGTATAGATCTAGTCTAGATATTGTGCACGAGCAATGACTTGCTCTTCAGTGAAAACTCCTCCCTTGGCCACATCTTCTATAATAGAAGGTAACAATGACTTAATAAACCATTTAGCTAGAAGTTGATCAGGAACATATGTATTTACCATTCGACGATGATGTCGCCACTCATGAATATGATCAAATATGTGAGTGGATGTTGTCTATTTAAAATTGGTAAGGAGCTCCGTTCTTGTTTCGTACCTTATGAGTAACTAAAAATGGGCTAAAAAAGTGGTGGTGAGGGCGCTGAGGTTATCGAATGAAGCTCTAGGCAATTCGATGTACCATTTCACTGCTGGACCAGTTACATTCACTGAAAAAGGTGAAGCCTAATCGAATCATCATTGAGGGTATTGGACAAACACCACAAAAGAAAGGTCATTACATGATTCGACGGATCTTCACCTGGATTTCCATTAAATTTAGGAATATCTGACGGAAGTTTATGAGGAATCGCTAGCCACCAAGGGGCGTAAGAAATTGGATCATTTGTTAGCTGATTCAGATCTGGTAATTCTTAAGTTGCTACGAAGGGCAATTGTTGATTCAAGTTTGGCGAAGCATACCCAGGATAAGATGGGATTGCCTGAACAGTGGGTCTTTTCATACCGGCATAATGTATTTGATGTTGATAACTTTGATAAGGTTGATGGGCAAAACAATTATAATATGATTGTTGGTAACCGTTCTGAATATACGGCTGCCCATTACCTGCAAAGCTTTGTTTCTCAGGTCCTCGGTGAGCTTGCTGGAATTGTGGTTGTTGATATTGCACCAGCCATGGCTGTGAGACCATTGGCTATTGTCCAATACCAGACGTTTGAACAATATGAGGGGTGATAGTACCTTTTTGAGCCTAAGTCACTTCCGTTAAGGAGCCACTAATCGACGGTTTTGAGTGAGTCACGGAGGCAAGAGACTGTTGTATTACGACTTGAGAGACTTGAGGTCGACATACAACAGGCAACGCTTGTAGTTGCGACACTGTCACAATAGCTAGTGTAGTGGGAATGTTCGACGCAGGTTGATTTGGTTGCATTAAATATACAACTCTTGGCTGTTGATGTAGTATTTGTACCCAACCACTGGATGCAATTCCAGCTTGACCCGAATTTTGTTGTGAACTCTCATATGGTTGTTCTCCCAGAGGGAACAATGAAAAGGCATACTGCCCCCCATATGGAGGCAATCCACTGTTTAGAGGGTAAATTGGTCTTTGGAGACTGGACTACCCAAATTGATATTGATGTGAAGGTTCAATTTGCTGAGTCTCAACATAAGAAACTCCAAATAAGATTCTGGATGAACAAATAGGAACAGACCATGCTGTCGAAATAGTCCCTATTGTTATCAGGAAATCTAGTGTCCACTCAGAGCTGCTAGTCCCACTAAGATGGGTAGCTATCTTAGAAACAAACAAACTAAAACTACTTTCGCTTTCCTTTATGAGAAATAGATAAGATGGGAACAAAGGATACCAACCTCAGTCTTGCGCTTGGTCCCTTGCTTGTTTCCTCTCCCTTCTGATAGATCTTTGCCACTCCTTCCTTGCTTACCCCGCTTCAGTGAGCACTTGTAGAGTCAAAGCAGTATAACACTATCAAAGTATAGAGATCTACAATCATAAACAATATAGGACCAAATATATATTGACCACACAAATGCATATATCATCAAACATACAAGAATGTGGAGGAAAACTCGAATAGCTTTATTAATAGAAATAGTAGCAAAGAGGATTACAACCCATTGATCTGACCCAGTGTCATCCTCCCAGCATGAAAGCCCTTATTCACCTCATGAAAATCTTAGATCACCCGACACTATGATATTCCACCAAGAAATCAACAACACTTCCTTACAAATACAAGATTCCAGCCTTTGGATCTCTGTGATGAGGGATCCATATATAGATGTTTGCAGGGGGGTGAGTAAGCTTTTGGGATTTTGATTAGTGTCCTCTCTCTGATAATTCTTGGTTCCACTTGGAGATCCATGATCTCTTACTCATCCCTGGCTGAATTCAGAGAGGCAAGTGTCACAGGAGAAGTTTCTGGAAGATTCCATGATCATCCACATCAACCTTGCAAACTGTCTCTACAATTTGTCTAATCTCGCCCATCCACCCTACAGAAGGGCTTTCTAGTATGCATCGCACTTTTTGCACTGAGCAGGTGAGATGCATCACACCCTTAACACTGAGCAGTCTGTATGGTCCAGTTTTGACCAGTTCTGAGCAGGTTTCCATGGAGAACTTCTGGGAGATGATGTAATCAGCTGACCTTGTTCCTTTAGGGTGTGAAACAACACTTTTAGGGACTTAAAAGCCCTTGGTTTATGGACATATATGATTGTGGTTGCAGTTCCCAAAAATGTCTATAACAGTTGCCCCCTAAAGCATGAGGTCGTTAATCTTTTGATGTCAGGTGAAATGCTTTATCATGAGGATCTAAGATTTTTCGAACCAGAAGGCGACCTGTAATAAGATACAATACAATACATTATCTTCATATTATTTTCATGATCTAGCTGAGGCAGGCATTCCCATGCTCAGCTTTATAAATTCATTTCATGTACATAGGACAGACAACCGTCTGTGTAGCATACTGATGATTCTGATAGAGCCATCATTCTTTGATTCAGATGATCATCTGTGCGGCAGTGATGTACATTCGATGAATTTATTTTCTTGAATATATCGCAGCCCGAATGGATGAAACTAGATCTAGGTTCTTCAATCTCGTTCAATCTTCGCCCGGAGTACAAGTCGATCCATGTGAAAGATGTTCTGGAGTCGAACATGGAAAGACATTGCCTGATTACCAGCCAATGATGTAAGTTGTTAACAAGCACGAGAGCAATCACTGATAATGATGATGACCCTCAAGGTATGACAGTACAATTCATGTGTGTGAGAAAGGGACTTGGCGTCGAACACCATGTAAAATCTTTCGGTCGAAGGCCACTGATGTAAACCTGTCGCGGGAAATGAGAAACTTGCCATTGAGGCATGCAAGCTTCAAAGTACTGAAAGGGTTGTTCCTAGGTCGACTTCTTGGATAATGAGCTAATGTCGACAAGAAGTGACCTGTCGTAGGAGGGCCTTAATGAATCCCACATCTACGACATGGAACGGAGCAAATGATTTTGTGGAGGTGAAAACGATCTGATGATACAAATTTTAGGGTGGCGGTCATGAAAGAATGGAGCGTGAATGTATTGCAGCGGATGAGACACAGGTGAATTCTCTAAGTGACTTCTCTTGAACATATCGGTGACACTGAAATGGATTGGTAGTGTTAACCCCAAAGATGGATGGTGCTATGGACCAATGGTAATATGACTGGTGAACGGAATAACCCAACTCGACTCAGACATGGAGTGAAAGTGTCATGTTCAAGAGCGACTTGCTACCAATAAATTTTCTTCAAGTTTTCTTCCCAATTTTCCCCAGTCATTGCTGACCAGTACCTCTTTTTTTTATCAAGCTTGAGGAGGATAACATATGCTTGTTCTATAATTTTCCCTTCGGGCAAACCCGTCGCTATGTTTTAATGAGCCTAGAAATAGTGAAACTCGTTCTTGTCTATATGGACAAGTTTGTCACTATTGATTTTAATGAGTTTAATGACAATGATAACTCTGTCCTTTTCCAGTTTTAAAGAGTCTGAAAAGGGATGGAAAGGAAACTCCAATAATCCTTTTTCGTCATATAATCTCTTAAGCCCGAAAAAGTATAAAATAATACAAAAGGGATGAATTTTCAATAGTTTTAATGAGCCGAACAAGACAAGCGCTCGATCGTTTTGTGTAATAATCCCTCAAGTCCAAAAAGATTAAAATCTAGAGGAGGGATAGCACTTCCGATAGCTTTAACGAGCTGGAGAGGCCAATTTCTTGGCAATATTTTCATATTTTACGAGTCAGATGAAAAGAGCTTAAAGAAGACTCGTTTTTTGAGGAACGAGTGATATTTTCAGGTAGAAGCTGATTCCAGGTAAGGTTTGGAATTTTCCAATCACGACAGTGTCACTAGGATGGCTAACAGAATCACTCATCGCAGCTGTTCCTCAAAAGGGTAAACAATCAAATGGAGGCGTATGATCCGCTAAAACAAAGTGGAGGTGATGATGAGAACATGACCAAGGCTCAAAAGATGATGATAATGCATTCGCAATGGTTATTTACCGGAGATTGGTTCATTTTTTAATGAGCTTAAACTCTGGGGGAAACATTTGCTCATCGCTTAGGTTTAATTTTTAATGAGCTTGAACTTCACACAAAAACTGCTCGTGCCAGTCGTATAATAAGGATGTCTCATTGATAGGTTCCATTTTTGACCGCTTTCGCCTTAGAGAAGATCCCACTGATGCAACCACAGTACATTTCACTTGGTTTGCCATCACCGACTGAGCCACGGATGTAGAGATGGGTTGACCTTATGGCCCGACATGCTGGTCAGTCTCAGGTTTCTTTCTCTGATTCCTTCTTCGAGTGGTTCAACCATCAGGAGATGGTTTATGCTAAGCGTCCGTATGCTGGTATGGATTTCTGGGGTGACCTAGATTTAGTGCTGCTGGCTGGTGAGCAGTGGGGTGTTATAAGTAAAATCTCTGACCATATCTTTGTTTATTGTTTTTATAATGTTATTATGCTTTCTTTTATCAAGGCTAATAAAAAATCATGTGCTCATGCAAATATCGGACTAGTGGGACCAACAGTACGCCTGAGAGCACCAGCGGTCGTTCCAGCAGGAGAGGCTGTGGGGTGGGCTATCCTTCGCGACCTAGATGTGGTCGAGACTCTTGCAGTATTGCAGGATCAGGTCGAGGGTCTCACTCTTGGTATTCTGGACGTGAGGACCAACGAGCTGCCTCTGAGATTACAACGACATACTACTGGCGTGCCGAGTCGATGGACTAGGCTTTTACGCATGATTGCACAGGTAGTGACTTGTTATCACCAGCATCATTAGGCTAGGGTGCCCCCTAGCATTTTGCGTTTTGGGTCATTTGACCGATTTCGTCGTGGTCACAGAACATTATGTATAAATATATATATATATATATATATATATTATTATATATTATAATATTATATATATTTATATATTATATATAAATATATATATATATTATATTTATATATATATATTTGATTTTCAGAGCTTTATTTTGGTTAAGTTACATGATCCTAATGCAAATATTGATGAAATGCTTCCTTTTATAAATGTTGCAAATGTCTATCTAACACATAATTTTCCAATGAGTCTGTTAATGTGTTTAAGTTTATGGAAATATGTTGATATTGAATAGAATCAAACTGTCTTTCCAAAATCTTGACCTTTAGGAACATTCGATAGATAGCTGGATTCCGTACGGAGTAGATACCAGTGAGCTGTAGAATGACAAGTTGTGAGTCTAGCTTAACGACAACTCGGCGTATGCCATGCGTGATGGCATCAGAGAGGAGTTCTATCAACGTGTTGTATTCAGTGATGTTTTTCGTTGATTGACCAATACATACCCCTTTGAAACTCACTAACTCGCCTCTTGGATCAAAGAAGGCCCAGGCCGCAGAAGATAGGTTCTGCAAACTACGACTCGCTCCGTCGACATATCCAATAAATCATTCCAATAGGTTTGACATCTGCAACAAATGCAAAAGTGGATTACCTAACCAAAACAATTACCCTTAGCGAAAACAAAAATGTAACAAAAGCATAGGGGTTACTACACTGAGTCAAGCATAGTAACACTTAAGGTACAACCCATTGTGGGGTTGCGCCAGTGGAATCCCATCATAGTCCACTAACTCGTAGGCTCCTTTTGCTAATACATGCTTAATAATATGGGGGCCCATCCATAAAGACTTGAACTTACCTATTCCCAACTTATCGGACTCCTGGTCGTAAAGTAAGACCAGTTCACCTTCTGAGAAGACACGGGGTTTGATATTCTTGTCGAACTACACCTTGACTCGTTTCTTATGTGCTTCATTAGCCAAGGCGGCATCACGATGAGTTTCATCCAATTGGATTAATTCCAAGAAACGAGCCTCCTCTTCTGAAGTTCCGGGGAGGAGGTCGACTGCGAGCTTGAGGGACGAGATTTCGCACTGAACTGGTAAGATTGCTTCCAGGCCATACACCAACTGAAAGGGTGTAAACCCAGTCGCATTCCTCACCGATTTCTAGTATGCCCACAAGGCCGAGTACAAGATCAGGTGCCAACTCCATTTATGGACTCCAATCATCCTTTGCAGCATGTGCTTCAGGACCTTGTTGATTGCCTCAACTTGCTCGTTAGCTTGTGGATAATACGGAGTAGAGCTGTCGTGGGACAGTCCTAACTTGGCAGCCAACTCAACCATCATGTGATTGCGAAAATGCGATCCATGATCTATCACTATAGCTTGTGGAACACCGAATTTGGAGAGTACATGATTGAAAAAGAAAAGAGCAGTCGTTCCGCCGTTGTTGTTTAATGTAGGCATTGCCTCGGCCCATTTCATAAAATAGTCCACTGCGACTATGATATACCCATGCCCCCTGGCCGAGGCGAGGTTACATGTCATGAAATCTATGCCCCATTTGGCGAATGGCCCAACAGAAACTACTGGTTGTAGAGGTGCAGGTGGTATTCTGCTTTTGCGATCGAAGATTTGACAGGCATGGCAACTTCTGACTACGGTTATGCAATATTTGAACATTGTTGGCGAGAAGTATCCTGCTCGTAAAATATTTTGAGCCGTAGAGTAACCAGATTGATGCCCCCCACATGTGCCTGAATGACAATCATTCAGGACTTTTTCGGCCTCCTCATGGGTGAGGCACCTCCGCAGAACTGTATCGATACCACGACGGTAAAGCGTATCATTGACGATCATGTAGTCTTTTGCTTGGTATCGAATACATCGTTGTTCCAAGCGGGAGGTATTAGACCTATATGTTTGGGTCTGGAGATAGATTATTATATCTCCATACCATGGATTGCTTGAAGATATCAGAAACAAAGATTCATCCACAATTGTTTCTTTGGATGTTGAATCGTTGGACGACGATGGGAAATCACATAGTAACTCTACGAAAACCAGGGCTTTCTTCAATTTGGATTTTATGAATTCCATATCAAACTCTTGCAAAATCGCTATCCATTTTGAATATTTTCCCCCCAGTAACTGTCGCAACAAGATATAAGTCATGGGGTTGCAATCTGACAAAATGGTAGTTTTTCGAAAGAGGACATATTGCCGAAATCTCTGTATCGCTTGAACAGCTGCAAGAGCTAGATTTTCAACATAGGAGTACTTAATTTCCATATCATTTAAGTTTCGGCTCAAATAATATACAGGATGTTCAATTCCATTGTCTTCTTGAAATAAAACCATTGCGATGGTCATATCCGCTGCAGCCAGATACAGGTTAAAGTCTTTTTGATAATCAGGAGCATACATTAATGATTCTTTTATCAGGGATTTCTTTAGAGCATCAAAGGAAGCTTGCGCGACCTGATCCCAGATGAAGGGTACTTATTTTTTCAATAGACATGTATAACCTTTAGCAAGTTCGGCGTAATTTGGAATGAACCTCCTTAGGAAGTTTGCTTTCCCTTGGAGTTTCTGAATCTGAAGAAAATTTGAAGGTGGAGGCAAATCAATGATTACCTGAAACTTACATGGGTCAAGAAGAATTCTATCCTTCGAGACCACAAAGCCAAGTAAACGACCAGAACTGACACAAAACACACATTTGTGTGGATTGAGTCGTATCTTGTAGTGTCGGCAACGTAGAAATATCACTCTCAAACGCTGCGAATGATCGGTCTGCTTTCACGAATGAGCCGGAAGATCATCGAGATATGGTTGAACGATGTTCTTGATGTCATGGAAGGCATAATACATTGCCCTCTAAAATGTTGCCCCTGCGTTCTTTAAACCAAAGGGTAGCTTGCGGTATGCGAATGTGCCCCACGGAAAAATAAATGCAATCTTTGACTGGTCCTGTGGGCGGATATTTATTTGATTATACCCGGAAAATCCATCCATAAATGAGAAGATTTCACATCCGGTGCATTCATCAATTATCTGGTCGATAAAGGGTGTTGGGTAGTTGT
This sequence comes from Pinus taeda, assembly GCA_000404065.3. Lineage (NCBI taxonomy): Eukaryota > Viridiplantae > Streptophyta > Pinopsida > Pinales > Pinaceae > Pinus > Pinus taeda. The sequence goes on along the minus strand of APFE030928103.1, from coordinate 10,460 downwards.
CCTTTGGACAAGCTTGATTTACATCCCTATAATCGACACACACTCTAATCGTTCCTTGCTTTTTCATTACAGGAACAATATTCGATACCCAATCAGTGAGAGGAATCGGGTAAATAAAACCAGCATGGAGAAGTTTCTCAACTTTTTCCTTGATGGCAGTGGGTTTCTTGGGGTGCACCTGCCAGAGCCATTGTTGTACTGGTTTGACATCTCTGAACTCGCGAAAGAGAGCATAATATATTTCCAATTCTGAATAAGAACAATATTTTCTGACATGAATATTCTCTACAACATCTATTTTGGTCGAGATATTGATGGCAATAGTCTCTTCAATATTGGACAAGTTTCGCTCAGAATCCACCGTATTTACAGTATTTGATAGAAAATAAAAAACTGAGCGATGATTAAGGTCTTAAAGAGAGATTCCATACAGGTTGGTAGAATTTTATGCTTGTGGAAAAACATGTGAACAATTTATGAAACTAACATTTCGGACTAGCTTGGTGAGTCCATCATCAGGGCAATGTGATTTGTATTTTGAGAAGAGAGAGCGTGAAATTATGGAGCTATTAATAGTTATTTTAAAAAATATTTGATATCCATTTCTTTTTTACTTTTTTTTTTTTATGTTGCCCCGTCAATCATCATTGACTAAAAAATTCCTTCGTCTGTAGAATGTACTTGCAACCAAGGATCTAAAGGGGTGCCATATTCCTTAGACCTATCTATCCAAACGCTTGATGAGCGTTGATTTGGGTTTGCTTCCCATGCTGAAAACATTAATTGCTACAATATTTCTATTGGGCTTGGAGGCAATACCCATTGATGATCCATGTTAATATCGTTTTCGGACATCTTTTGAATATAAGACACCATATTGTAGGTTCCCACTGTGGCCACTTCCACCAGATTGTTTGGAGGAAGTAGGGAAAAAGTCCCCATCAATGTAGGGTCTTTTACTAGGCCTACTCTGATATTTTGAAGCGAATGAGGGCTTCCGTGGATCATTGGAATGCTTCCCGTAACTTGTGAACTATTGGGGAGAAATGTTTTGTTGGTTGACGATTGTGATTCCTCCTTAGAAGGGAAATGCAATCTTCCTGAAATACGTCGACACAATAGCAGCCATAGCATATATCTAGGGCCTTCCCAGTAGTTTGTTGTAATCGAGGTTTCCGTCGATAACTTCAACATCAATTTCTACTGCTTTGCCCCCCAGTTCGACTTGCAAGTTACTTAAAATCCCGTATGAGGTGTATGTTCATCCATCAAATGCTTTTAATTTCATTAATGATCGCGACAAGGGTGGAGATCCTAAAGTTTTCCAGCAACTCATCGACATAATACATGTAGATGCCCCCTCATCAATAATTGTTCGATGAACAGTTTTGTTGAGGGCTTTCACTTGAATAAGGAAAGCTAATTGAGCTAGCAACTGAGGGTCATATCCTTTATGATTAAAGGCCACAAGGATTGAATCCGCTAGGTCAATCCCACCTATTGTTGATAATAAAGCCTGCTTTTGGGAGGGGCAATTTTGCAATACCTCAAGTGTCGACATAGCATACAGCGATTGGGCCAGATCCTCCACTATATTATAATGTTGTGCTAATCTGGCATGAGGATTAAATGTAGATTTGTGTACTACTCCCTTTGGCGGCTTTATCGTTAGCTCAGGAATGATGGGTGGCACAACTTCGGTCGAAGTTGTTGTCAAACTACTAGGTTGATCATTAGCCTTGTTGTTTGACAGCTGTGGATTCCCGTAATATTTATTCCTTGTTGATATCAAAGCATCATTTTGCTGCTTTGAAACATACAAAATTAGCACTTGGGATGGGGAAGCACTGTCACTAGCAACTAGATTTGTTCCTAGATTTGGAAACGGATTAGTCAATACTGTCGAGGTTATTGAACTCTTCAAGAATTTTCTAAGCTCAGCTTTATGTGGACAATCACTCGTCCAATGATCTTCATCGCATATAAAGCATGGATGACTTGGTTTCCTATATCCATAAGGGTTTGAAGAAGATTTTTCAGGAGACAACTCCTCATGTTTCTTCTTTTTCCCTTTCTTTTTCTTCTTTCCTCTTGGTTGCTTCGGTTCTTTGCCTTTGTCAATCGACACGGCATTTACCTCCGAGGCGAGAAGTTCCTCATTTGCATTTTGACTTGAACCGTATGAGCCTTCTTTGATGCAGCCTTTACGGTTTTCATGCTAGTCGTACCTATCACGCCATCACCGGCATGAGATTTTTTGTTCGATTTAGGAGGGGGAGGAACAGAAAATTTTGCTCTAGGAGCATCAGGGATTTTATCGTAGAGCGTGCCAAATTGAGTGTAGATTAAGTCTAGATATTGCGCACGAGAAATGACTTACCCTTCAGTGACGACTCCTCCCTTTGCCACATCTTCTGTAATAGAAGGTAACAATGACTTAATAAACCATTCAGCTAGCAGTTGATCAGGAACATATGTTTTTACCATTCTAGGATGACGTTGCCACTCATGAATATGATCGGATATGTGAGTGGTCGTTGTTTGTTTGAAATTGGTAAGAAGCTCTGTTCCCATTTCGTACCTTATGGGTAACTGAAAATGGGTTAAAAAGGTTGTGGCTAGGGCACTGAAGTTATCAAATGAAGGTCTAGGAAATTCCATATACCATTTTGCTACCGGACCAGTTAACGTTCACTAAAAAAGGCAGAGCTTGATCGAATCATCATTGAGAGTGTTGGACGAACACCACAGATTAAAGGTCATCACATGATTCGATGGATCTTCACCTGGATTTCCATTAAATTTAGGAATATCTAACAGAAGTTTATGCGGAATTGCCGGCCACCAAGGGGCATAAGCAATTGGATTATTTGTTAGCCGATTTAGATCTAGTAACTCTAAATTCGCCACGAAGGGCAACTATTGATTCAAGTTGGGTGAAGCATACCCAGGATAAGATGGAATTACTTGAGCAGTTGGTCTTTGCATACCAACGTAATGCATTTGATGCTAATAACTTTGGTAAGGTTGATGGGCATAATCATTATGATATGATTGATGTTGACCGTTTTGAATATACGGCTGCACATTACTTGCAAAGATTTGTTGCTCAGATCCTCGGTAAGCTTGTTGGAATTGCAGTTGTTGATATTGTACTAGCCATGGTTGTGAAGCCATTTGCTGTTGTCCAATACTGGCTGTTTGAACAAGATGAGGGGTAATGGTACCCGTTTGAGCCTGGGTCATTTCAGTTAAGGAACCACTAGTCGATGATTGCGGTTGTGTCGCAGAGACAAGAGGTTGTTGTATTACAACCTGAGAAACTTGAGGTTGGCATACAACAGGAAACGCTTGTACTTGCGACACCGTCACAATAGCCAGCATAGTGGGGATATTTGACACAGGTGGACTTTGTTTCATTGAGTATACAACTCTTGGTTGTTGAGGCAGTACTGGCACCCAACCGCTGGATGTAATTCCAGCATAACCCGAATTCTGTTGCGAACTCTCGTATGGTTGTTCTCCTAGAGGAAACAATGAAAGGGCATACTGCCCCCCATACGGTGGCAATCCAGGGCTCAAAGGAATGATTTGCCTTTAGGGACCAGACTGCCCAAATTGATACTGTTGTGAAGGATCAATTTGCTGAGACTCAACATAAGAGATTCCAGATATTATTCTGGATGAACAAACGGGAACAGACCATACTGTCAAAACAACACCTAGATGGACTCCATCCAGCGATTGAGAGATAGTTGGGATAGATGGTACACAGGTGAACATCATTGGAGTAGTAGCAGGAGGTTCCACCGCTGCTGCGTTAGATGACACAGTCCTGGATGTCGACGGTTGTTCAGACATATCTAGTCTATCCAAAAGATTTCCTAGCGATTCTACAGGAACTTCCGATGACGGGAGACTAACTTCTGATGAAGAAGGATATAGGGTGATCCCAGCTCCAAAATGCGATGGAGTACTAGATGTAGGATCCTCCACAATCTCTTCTATAGCAATCAATCCAGGTGGAAGAGGTAGACCGTCAAGTCCGTAAAATATTTTCGGTGCCGAAGAAGGTATAAATTCTGCAGCGACAAATGTTTGGTGAATAACACCTCCCAAATCAGCTATAGATGGAGTCGGTTCAGGAATAGAAGTGTTTTCCATCACATTAGGATCAGTTCTAATGTCCTCTTGTGGCTACGGAACTTCTTCTGTAGAGGCAGGGATGCCATAAATGGTTGGAGTAACCAAAGTCTCTGAGGATGTTGGAGCACAAGTTCCAATCAAACCAGGGGACTTTGATCCGGTTAAACGAGTTCGCTTTGTCTGGAATAGTTTCGTTTCCGGAGTCAAAGATGGTTGACTCGTAAGTCTCCACGAACTATGGGGTTTAGATTGAATTTCTTCCACGATTGCGGATTACTCGATCAACTAAAAATAAAGGGGAAAATGATTCCAAATTAAATGAATTTTAGACACTTTGACACAACTTGCTTTTTCAATTTTTAAGAGTGGAGAAAAAGCAAAAGATGACTCTAGTCGCCTTCGATTTTTAATGAACCTGAAGTGACAAGTGCTCAGATGGACCTTTTCCTTTAAGGATTCTGAAAAGGAACAAAAGAGACTACTCTGGAAATCTAGACAGAGGGATTACCAAACCAATCGCAAAACTGCAGAATACTTTTTATGGTACGGGAATCAATCTTCTCGAATGATGTGTTCAGTGCATTGTGATCGATAGGGCGGCAGACATGGCTTCCTAAGGATAAAGGATATAGCCTATTGTTGTCTCCCAATATATACTCGATGGTACATGGGAGCACAAGTCCTTACTGGCACTTGTCGTCTCAAAGATGAGGAATCACCCAACCTACAATGAAAGCAATAGTTACCAGGATTTACAATGCCGGAATACATCTCTAGCCTAGACTTCTAAATGTTGTGCGTTAGGTTCCAAAGTGTTTTTATGTTCATTGAATTTATTTTACAGTTGATCTTTCTTAAGAAATTTTCCTTTCAAGTTCACCACGTGATGTAGATATACAATTCCTAAAATGCAATCTAAGATGATAAACAATCGTTTAATCTTCTTTTTGCAATGAAAATCCTAGCTACTAAGGAAAGAGAAATGAGATTCTTTCAACATAGAGCAGAGAGCACACACTAGATGCACTGTCCTAAATCAAATCAAGAAGCAGTCTAAATGCAAATGCACATGCATGTATTTGTTTTTCACTTTCTTGATGTGTGAATGACAAAAAGAATGTTGAGTACAAATCTAAATTATCTTTTCAAAGCGACAGTACTAACAATTTTCTCTTCAAAAACGAAAGGAAGATAATGACGACACTTTGCGATTTTCAATTGAAAACTGATTTCGACACTTGAAAAACTACTAATTCAAATCAAATACAAGAGTAAAAGTGTAATCAACCATAAAGAACAATAGGATTCTTTTCTTTGACTGAAAACAACACTTTCAACACTTTCAAATCAAAAGACGACAGTTTGATTAAGCTAATTTTTGTAAAAGAGAACTGTAAATGGCACACAATACATAGAAACATTCACAATTCTTTGCACGATGGAGGCAGAATAATGGAAAGGAAGGGAGTCTCCACAGTGGTATACTGATCACAGACAGCAAAACTCCTGAATAAAGTTGAAGAGAGTGAAGAAAAACCAAAATCTGAAGGCAAAATTAGTCTTTTCTGCTCATCGCACCTGTAACACAGGGAAACATGGATGCATCTCACCTACTACACACGAGAGGTGTGATGCATCTAGATTTCCTAGAAGAGAGGGTGCAATGATACTAGGATGAGACTTTAACTTGGTTTTGGTCACAGTTTGCAGCTCATTTCAGGGATTTAGGCTGAGAAAATGATAGTCAGTAAGCATAAATCACAGGGGTTGATCTAATGAGGTTACTTGAGCCACCACCAGGGCAATTAGGATGTTTGCAAATCAATTGTTCAGTTTATAAACAAAACCTCGAGATAGACTGAAGCAACATTGATCTACTTTGCACTTGCATAGAAAATGAAATTCGAAGGCTAGCTAGCTTGACTTCAAGCTCCATCTGTAGTTTATAAGGTAAACAAATATATACAAGCAAACAAGCTATTGGCTCCCCAGTGGAGTCACCATTTTTTTATCGAGAAATCTAGTGTCCACTCGAAGCTCCTAGTCCCACTAAGACGGGTAGCTATCTTGGAAACAAACAAACTAAAACTACTTTCGCTTTCCTTTATGAGAAATAGATAAGAGGGGAACAAAGGATACCAAACTCAGTCTTGTGCTTGGTCCCTTGCTTGTTTCCTCTCCCTTTTGACAGATCTTTGCTGCTCCTTCCTTGCTTACCCCGCTTAAGAGAGCACCTGTAGAGTCAAAGCAGCATAACACTATCGAAGTACAGAGATCTAAAATCATAAACAATATAGGGCCATATATATATTGACCACACAAATGCATATATCATCAAACATACAAGAATGTGGAGGAAAACTCGAATAGATTTATTAATAGAAAGAATAGCAAAGAGGATTACAACCCATTGATCTGACCCAGCGTCATCCTCCTAGCATGAAAGCCCTTCTTCACCTCATGAAAAGTTTAGATCACCCAACACTATGATATTCCACCAAGAAATCAACAACACTTCCTTACAAATACAAGATTCCAGCCTCTGGATCTTTGTGATGAGGGATCCATGTATAGATGTTTTTAGGGTGGTGAGTCAACTTCTGGGATTTTGATTAGTGTCCTCTCTCTGATAGTTCTTGGTTCCACTTGGAGATCCATGATCTCTTACTCATCCCTGGCTGAATTCAGGGAGGCAAGTGTCACAGGAGAAGTTTCTGGAAGATTCCATGATCATCCACCTTGCAAACTATCTCTGCCATTTGTCTACACTCACCCATCGCACCCTACAGAAGGGCTTTCCAGTATGCATCACACTTTTTGCACTAAGCAGGTGAGATGCATCGCACCCTTAGCACTGAGCAGGCTCTATGGTCCAGTTTTGACAAGTTCTGAGCAGTTTTCCATGGAAAACTTCTGGGAGATGATGTAATCAGCTGACCTTGTTCCTTTAGGGTGTGAAACAACACTTTTAGGGACTTAGAAGCCCTTAGTTTATGGACATATATGATTGGGGTTTCAGTGCCCAAAAATGTCTATAACACCTGGGTGGACTCCATCTAGTGGTTGAGAACTAGTTGGCAGAGATGGTATACCAGCGAACATTGTTGGAGTAGCAGAGGGAAGTTCTGCTACTGCTGTGTCAGATGACACAGTCCTAGATGTCGATGGTTGTTCAGACATATCGAGTCTATCCAAAATATTTCCTAGCGATTTGACGGGAACTTGTGATGAAGGGTGATCAAAAGAACTAACTTCTATAGTATAAGGATATAGGTGGATCCCAGTTCCAAAATGCAATGGGATACTGGATGGAAGATCCTTGGAAATCTCTTTTATATCAATCAGTCCAGGTGGAAGAAATAGACCATCAGGTCTGTAAAATACTTCTGATGCTGGAGAAGGTTTAGACTTTGCAACGACAGATGTTGGAGGGGTAACACCTTCTGAATCAACCCTAGATGGCGCTGGTTCAGGAATAGAAGTGTTTACCTGTAGAGGCAGCGGTACCAGAAATAATTGGAGTAACTCGAGTCTCTGATCAGGTTGAAACACAAGTTTCAAATAAATCAGGAGACTTCGACCTAGTTAAACATGATCGCTTGACCCGGAATGGTTTCGTTTCCAGAGTCAAATACGGTTGGCTCGTTAGTCTCCGGGAACGACAGGTTTTTGATTGACTTTCTTCCACGATTTTGGATTACTCGATCAACTCAAAATTAAAAAGGGGAAAATGTTATTCCAAATTAAATGAATTTTATGACGCTTTGACACAACTTTCTTTTTCAATTTTTAAGAGTTGAGGAAAAGCTAAAGGTGACTCTAGTCGCCTTCAATTTTTAATGAGCCTGAAGTGACAAGTGCTCAGATGGACCTTTTCTTTTAAGGAGTCTGAAAAGGAACGAAAATGACTACTCTAGAAATCTAGACAGAGGGATTACCAAACCAATCCCAAAACTGCAATGTACACCTTGGTGATAAATTGTAGAGAAATTACTGAGGACGTTATGTACGGCATTCAATCTTCCCGAATGCTGTGTTCAGTACATTGCGATCGATAGGGCGGCAGACACGGCTTCCTCGGGATAAAGGATGTCAGCCTATTGTGGTCTCCTAATATATACTCGACGATACGTGGGAGCACAAGTCCGTACTGGCACTTGTCATATCAAAGAGGAGGAATTACCCAACCTTCGATGAAAACGATAGTTACCAGGCTTTACGACACTAGAATACGTCTCTAGCATAGACTTCTAGATGTTGTGCGTTAGGTTCCAAAGCGTTTTTATGTTCATTGAGGTTTATTTTATAGTTGATATTTCTTAAGAACTTTTCCTTTCAAGGTTCACCGCGTGAAGTAGATGTACAATTCCTAAATATGCAATTTAGAATGATAAACAGTCATTTATTTCTTTTAGCAATCAAAATCCTAGCTACTAAGGAAAGAAGAGTAAAATTATTTCAACATAGAGCAGAGAGAACACACTAAATGCACTTTTCCTAAATCAATTTCCGCATGCAGTCTAGATGCAAATGCATATGCATGTATTTGTTTTTCCGTTTCCTTAATGTCAGAATGACAAAAATAAAACTAAGTACAGATTTGAACTACTTTTCTTCAAAGCGACACTTTAGCAATTTCTTTTCAAAAACGAAAGGAAGACTAAGACACACTTTCAATTTCAAATGGAAAACTGCTTTTGACACTTCAAATAATTGACAAATCAAATCAAATACAATGAAAAAATACAATCAACTATCTAAAAGAGGAAGACTTTACGACACTCTTTTTCTTGACTGAAAACGATAGTTGTGACACTTTCAAATCAAAAGACGACAGTTTGATTAAGCTACTTTTTGCAAAGGAGGACTGTAAATGATGAAAAATACATAAAAAAACATTTACAATTCCTTATCGATGGAGGCTGAATAATGTAAATGAAGAAGGCTTCAACAGTGATATACTGATCATAGGTTGCAAAACTACTGAATAGAGCTGAAAACAATGAAGAAAAAACCAAAATCTGGAGAGAGGAACAGTCTCACTCAATCATCGCACCTGTCCTTAAGGGAAACAGGGATGCATCTCACCTGCAGCACACAGGAGGTGCGATGCATCCAGACTACCAATGAGAGACAGTGCGATCGTCTAGGGACGAGACTGAGCTTGGTTTTCAGCCATAGTTTACAGCTAAGTTCAGGGATTTAGGCTGAGCTTATGATAGGAAGTAAACACAAAGTATAGGAGCTGATCTGATGAGGTTATTGAGCTACCACCAGGGCACTTAGGATGTTTGTAATTTAGTTGTTCAGTTCATAAAAAAACCCAGAGATTGACTAAAGCAACACTAATCTACTTTTTGTTGAAAATAATATTGAGAGGGGGGGTGAATCAATATTATCTAGTTCTTTTACCAAATCTTCCTTATTTACACTTTGAATTATTTTTGCATATCAGTACCATAAAATAATGAGCATGAACAAGACAAACAGATAGTCACATCAAAGAACACCAGATATAAGGTGGAAACCCAATGTGGTTTAAAACCACCTGCTGCAATATGTCTCTATCTTCTTTCAAATTAGAAACTCCTTTTACAATGGTCTTGTAATGGTGCAGTCCTTTACTAGTACGCAGGCTGCAACCTGCAGAGAGCTACAACTCTCTCTCATTTTCTAGTCTCTCCTGGAAGGGAGCTACAACCCCCCTTTTCTTTCAAAGACCACTTTTCATAAATTTTCAAACTGGATCCATATACATCAAACGATCATCAAGTACATGTAAATTACACAGTCAGCTGCAGTAACCAGATCAACAATAATAGAACTAAACCCAGAACACCTTATCAACAGACAAATTCAGTCAACAGATAGTCATGAGACAGATACACAGCTTTCCTTTCTTTGGCCCGCGTCTCTACGCACTTCACCCTCTGCTTCTCTGCGTATACCCGCAGAGTTCCTTCTGCTGAACTGCGTGACCACGCACTACTTCTTCTACTGCGCTGCGTACAGTACGCACCCAAATACATTATCGCGCCGCATACTTCACTGAAGCCATGCACCCAAAGACATTATCGCGCCGCGTAATTTTTCTCTGCATACGCACCTGAACCTTCGTCGCTCTGCGTACCCACGCACTACGCCTTTGTCGCCCCTGTGTACCCACACACTGCGCCTTTGTCACCCCTGCGTAGCCACGCACTTACACCGTTAATCACCTGCGTCCTCTGATTAGGGCCGAAATACAGTCAGATGCTCAGATCTGATCTTGCGCTCGAGAGATCACCCTTCACAGACTCGCTTTCAACTTCTCT